>JAGIQG010000511.1:0-26381 GCA_024679065.1 Sphyrna mokarran | reverse complement strand
AACAGGCCCTTCGGCCCACAAGTTGTGCCGAACACATCAAAACCTACCCAGCCATAGACCTATCTATAACCCCCAATCCCTTGGATCCCATATACTCATCCAGAAGTCTTTTAAAAGACCCCAGCGAGTTCGCCTCGACCACCACCGACGGCAGCCGATTCCATTCACTCACCACCCTCTGAGTGAAAAACTTTCCCCTAGCATCCCCTCTGTACTTGCTTCCCTGCACCTTAAATCTGTGCCCTCTCGTCGCGACCATTTCAGCCCTGGGAAATAGTCTCTGAGAGTCCACCCTATCTATTCCTCTCAACATCTTGTAAACCTCTATCAGGTCGCCTCTCAACCTTCGTCTCTCCAGGGAGAACAGTCCCAGCTCCCTCAACCTGTCTTCATAAGGCATGCCTCCCAATCCAGGCAACATCCTTGTAAATCTCCTCTGCACCCTTTCAATAGCTTCCACGTCCTTCCTATAGTGAGGCGACCAGAACTGCGCACAGTACTCCAAGTGTGGTCTGACAAGGGTCCTATAAAGCTGCAGCATTACCTCCTGACTCCTGAACTCAATCCCTCGATGAATGAAGGCCAGTACACCGTAAGCTTTCTTAACCACATCCTCCACCTGGGAGGCCGATTTGAGAGTCTTATGGACCCGGACCCCAAGATCCCTCTGCTCTTCCACACAGCTAAGACTCCTACCTTTGATAGTGTACTCATTCATCCCGTTGGATCTGCCAAAATGGACCACAACACATTTATCCGCGTTGAAGTCCATCTGCCACTTCTCCGCCCAGTCTTGCATCCTGTCGATGTCATGCTGCAACTTCTGACATCCCTCCAGACCATCCACAACACCACCGACCTTCGTGTCATCGGCGAACTTACTCACCCATCCCTCCACTTCCTCATCCAGGTCATTTATGAAAATGACAAACAGCAAGGGTCCTAGAACAGATCCCTGGGGCACTCCACTGGTGACCGACCTCCATGCAGAAAAAGAGCCATCCACAACCACCCTCTGCCTTCTGCAGGCAAGCCAGTTCTGGATCCACAAGGCCAAAGCCCCTTGGATCCCATGGCCTCTCACCTTCTCAAGAAGTCTTGCATGTGGGACCTTGTCAAATGCCTTGCTGAAGTCCATGTACACCACGTCCACTGCTCTTCCTTCGTCAATGTGTTCAGTCACATTTTCGAAGAACTCAATTAAGCTTGTAAGGCATGACCTGCCTTTTACAAAACCATGCTGACTATTTCTAATCAACCTAAACTTCTCCAAATGCTCGTAAATCTTGTCCCTCAGAAGCCTCTCCATCAGCTTACCAACCACTGAGGTCAGACTCACCGGTCGGTAATTTCCAGGACTATCCCTGTTCCCTTTCTTGAAAATAGGGACCACATCCGCAATCCTCCAATCCTCCGGAACCTCTCCCGTCTCCATCGACGACGCAAAGATCATCGCCAGGGGCTCTGCAATGACATCCCTCACCTCCCACAATAACCTGGGGTACATCCCATCTGGTCCCGGAGACTTGTCTATCTTGATAGCATTTAAAAGTTCTAACACATCCGCTTCCTTAATATGTACATACTCAATCTTTTCAGTCTGCCGCAAACTTGTAGTGCATCCTCCCAGATCACTTTCCACCGTGAATACTGAGGCAAAGTACTCATTAAGCACCTCTGCCATTTCTTCCGGTTCCATACAGACTTTTCCCCCCTTCACCTTTTATAGGTCCTATCCCTTCTCTTCTCATCCTTTTACTTTTCACATATTTGTAGAAGGCCTTGGGATTCTCCTTAATCCTACCAGCCAAGGTCTTCTCATGACCCCTTCTGGCTCTCCTAATTTCTTTTTTAAGCTGTCTTCTATAAGCCTTATACTTCTCTAGATCCCCAACATCTCCTAGCTCTTTGAACCTTTTATACACCTTTCTCTCAACATCTATTCCTCTCAACATTTTATAAACCTCTATCAGGTCGCCTCTCAACCTACGTCTCTCCAGGGAGAAGAGTCCCAGCTCCCTCAACCTATCTTCATAAGGCATGCCCCCCAATCCAGGCAACATCCTTGTAAATCTCCTCTGCACTCTTTCAATAGTTTCCACATCCTTCCTATAGTGAGGCGACCAGAACTGCACACAGTGCTCCAAGGGGTCTGACAAGGGTCTTATAAAGCTGCATCATGACCTCCTGACTCCTAAACTCAATCCTTGATTAATGAAGGCCAGTACACATACGCCTTCTTGACCACATCCTCCACCTGTGAGGCCGATTTAAGAGTCCTATGGACCTGGACCCCAAGATCCTTCTGCTCCTCAACACAGCTAAGACTCCTACCCTTGATATTGTATTCCTTCATCCCATTATTCTTGCCAAAATGGACCGCTACACACTTGTCCACGTTGAAGTCCATCTGCCACTTCTCCGCCCAGTCTTGCATCCTGTCTATGTCCCGCTGCAACTTTTGATGTCCCTCCAGACCATCCACAACATCACTGACCTTTGTATCGTCGGCAAACCTACTAACCCATCCCTCCATTCCTCATCCGGGTCATTTATGAAAATGACCAACAGCAGGGGTCCCAGAACAGATCCCTGGGGCACTCCACTGGTGACTGACCTCCGTGCAGAAAAAGACCCATCCACAATCACTCTCTGCCTTCTGCCGGCAAGCCAGTTCTGGATCCACAAGGCCAAAGCCCCTTGGATCCCATGCCCTCTCACCTTCTCAAGAAGCCTTGCATGGGGGACCTTATCAAACACCTTGCTAAAGTCCATGTACACCACGTCCACCACCCTTCCTTCGTCAATGTGTTCAGTCAATGGACAGGGTAAATAGCAAGAAACTGTTCCCACACAAGACAGCATCAATAACTGTACATAGATTCAAAATTATGGGCAAAAAGTGATGAGGAAAATTTTTGGACTCTGGAACAAATAGAGGATGATGGAGACAGTTCAACTGAGGCATCCAAAACAGAATAGGGTTACTATCTAAAAGGAAAGAACACCCAAGGTTATGGGGATAAAACAGGGGACTGGGAATGGACAGAACATTCTTTTAGAGAGCTAGTGGACACTCCAGCGGTCGAATAGTCTCCTTATTCTGTAAAGATTCTGTGATTCTGAGATGGCTTCATTGTTTTTAGGGACTATCAGAACAGCTAAAATCTTTATAACTGTCATATTTTTGCTTTACTCTCAGCAGTTGTCACTTTTTACGGGGAACTAGCCTCATCTGTGGTTTTTTGAAAAACAGAGTAGTAACAGCAGGTAGTAGAGATAATGTCAGTCTTATAATAGGGCTTACAGATGGGAGCAGCAAACAGCAGCAGTGAGGGCAGCCTTGTGAAGATACTTCAACCAGCTGCCATGGTTGTCCCACCCTTTAACCACAGAGGGTACAAACGTAGGAAACTCCTCACACCCCACAAGACAACTGAGCAAACCTGCAGAATCCTTTCATCATATTGAAAGAAGCCATCCTAAACTGGAAATCTTGCTTTGATCAGTAACCCATTCTCTTAACTGAACAGAATGTAACAACCAGAAGAATTATTCCAAAAATCAACCTACACCTTCTGCTATTTACCCAGACTGACTGATCCCAATCCATTTGTTCTCAGTACCTTTGTTGTGTTTCTCTCAACCCATATTTCTTTCAAATCCCCCAATGTGGAATATTTTTCTGGTCATTTTTCTCTGCCTCTTTTCTGGAGCCCAGATAGAAATTTTTCACCAGAATCTCCTGGTATTATGGTACAAACACTAAACAGCTACTCACCCCCTTTCTGTGTGAATGGTGGAATCTCAAAGTCAAGTTCGGGGATTTTGGTTGTTGCGCAGTCAGATTTCACTACCTCCCGGTTCAGATCCTGCACAACAGATTCAGCCCAACAGACAGGATTAATCACACATCCATTACAAACAGAGATCTGGGCGTACAAGTCAGTATTCAAATCAAACAGTTTGACAGAATTACTTTGAAAATAAAGAATACTGTTAATCAAAGAACAAAGAAAACGATAGCACAGGAACAGGCCCTTTGGTCCTCCAAGCCTGCACCAACCATACTGCCTGACTTAACCAAAGCTCCACTACCCTTCCGGAGACCATATCCATCTATTCCTATCCTATTCATGGATTTGTCAGGATGCCCCTTAAAAGTCACTATTGTGTCTACTTCCATTAGCTCGCCTGTCAATGAGTTCCAGGTAATCACCACCCTCTGTGTAAAAAATCTACTTCATACATCTTTTTTGAATCTTGCCTCTCGCACCTTAACCTTGTGCCCCCTAGTAATTGATCCTTCCACCCTGGGAAAGAGCTTCTGAATATCCACTCTGTCCATGTCCCTCATAATCTTGTAGACTTTTATCAGGTCTCCCCTCAGCCTCCGTCGCTCCAGTGAGAACAAACAAGTTTCCCCAACGTCTCCTCATAGCTGATGTCCTCCATTACCAACATCCTGGTAAATCTTTTCTGTATCCTCTCCAAAGCCTTCACATCCTTCTGGTAATGTGGTGAACAGAATTGAAAACTATATTCCAAGTGCAGCCTGAGGCTCTATGACTTGCCAAATTTTTAAACTCCATGCCCCAGCCGATGAAGGCAAGCATGCCGTATGCCTTCTTGACTACCTTCTTCATCTGCTTTGCCACTTTCAGTAACCTGTGTACCTGTACACCCAGATCCCTCTGTCTATCAATACTCTTTAGGGTTCTGCCATTTACTGTCAATAGATAATGAAGCTTATTTGTGCTTCATATGGGAATGTTGTGTGGTACACTAGAACCTTTAACCTTCATCAAGCGGCCTCATTACGTCAGAAACCTGGTTTTAATTCCAGCCTTGGATCATTGATTGTATAAAGTTGGCATGTTCTCCCTCTGTCTGCATGGGTTTCCTCCGAGTGCTGCCACTTCCTCCCACAGTCCAAGGATGTGCAGATTCGGTTAACTGGCCATGCTAAATTGTCCCTTTGTATCCCAAGGTGTGTAGATTAGATGAAATAGCCATGGGAAATGTAATTGCTTACGGACATAGCACCTGTGTGAGATACTCTGTCAGACAGTCAGTGCAGATTTGCTGGGCTGAATGGTGTTCTGCACTGTAAGGATTCTGTGAAGACTATGCCTGACCAGAATGTGGCCTTAATATGTCCTCCATAATCCTTCACTCTCAATCAAAAATCTATCCAACTTGCCAATGAATATCTTCAATGAGCCAGTCCCCATTGCTTTCTGCCAGAGGAGCTTCCACAGACTCAAAGCCCTCATTCCTCCTTGCTGCCTGGATTGGGAGGCAGGCCTTATGAAGATAGGTTGAGGGAGCTGGGACTCTTCTCACCGGAGAGACATAGGTTGAGAGGCGACCTGATAGAGGTTTATAAAATGTTGAGAGGAATAGATAGGGTGGACTCTCAGAGACTATTTCCCCGAGCTGAAACGGTCACTACGAGAGGACACAGATTTAAGGTGCAGGGAAGCAAATACCAAGGAGATGTCAGGGGTAGGTTTTTCACTCAGAGGGTGGTGAGTGAATGGAACTGACTGCCGTTGTAGGTTGTTGAGGCAAACTCACTGGGGTCTTTTAAGAGACTTCTGGATGAGTATATGGAAAAGAATAGGATAGGGGGTTATAGATAGGTCTGTGGATTGGTAGATGTGATCAGCGCAACTCGTGGGCCGAAGGGCCTGTTTGTGCTGTATTGTTCCATGTTCTATGTTCCTCATTTCTGTCTTAAATGGGACATCCCCTATTTTGAAACTGTGCCCCTTGGTTCTAGATTCCCACACAAGAGGAAATCTCTCAATGTTTACCCTGTTAAGCTCCCTTATAATATGTTTCTACAAGATAACCTCACATTCTTCTAAACACCAGTGAGTACAGACCAGTCCTGTGCACCCACCATTAAATAGAATGATAAATCAGAAATGTGGAAGTTTAATTTCTAAGAGCACTGCAATCATTAACTCACCTCCTTAGAAGAAACAAGCAGTTTGTACTGCACTCCTTCCTCCTGAATCTTCCCTGCTGACTGGATCTCATTGTTCACCCAGCCACAGTTCTCACAGGCAAAAGAACTCACAATAATTTCTTTGAAGAATGGAATCTTAGTCAACAGTAACCGCGTCATCCCCTTAAAAGGAGAAAGAGAGAAGGAAAGCACCATCATCTACTGAATAAAGATCACATTACTGCACACACAGGCTGCAATGCTAAAAGGAATTGGTAAATTCACCATCACTGAGATCCAATCAACTGGTCAGCTCGGGAGAGTCAAATGAATTTGAAAAGTTAATTCTGTTTCTCTCGCAGATGCTGCCAAACCTGAGCTTTTCCGACTTTTCCTATTTTTAACTCACTGATGTGATCAAGTCTATGAATGAGGGAAGTGCAGTTCATGTAGTTTACATGGATTTTAACAAAGTCTTTGACAAGATCCCACATGGGAGACTACTTGAGAAGGCTGAAGCACATGAAATTCAGGGAAATTTGGTGAGATAGATTTCAACAGGACACAAAAAGTGATGGCAGAAAGCTTTTTGAGTGATTGGAAGCTGGTCTCCAGTGGCGTTCCACAAGATCAGTGCTGGGATCCTTATTGTTTGTTATAATACATGAATGATATAGATGAGAATGCAGGGGGGAACGATAAGTGAGTTTGCAGATCACACCAAGATTGGTAGGGTGAGAGGCAGGAGATTCAGAGGCATTTGAGAAAAAATATTCACTGAGAGGATGGTGGGAATCTGAAATGCGCTGCTGGGAAGGTAGTGGAGACCAGAAACCTATTTGGATGAACTCTTACAACATCATAATAATTAAGGATATAGGATAAGTGTATTGAAAGGCAGGATAAGTACACCTTTAGTGAAGTTATTGTTGGGGCAGACTGGATGGGCTGAAGGGCCTTTTCTGCACTGTCTAAATCTATAACTCTTGCATCTTTCAACCAGTGAAGAGGGCAAGGAGCATCTCTCCCCAACACAATGTGACCCCCAACTTGGCGAGGGCAAGGCTGGAATCTGAGACACAGCAATGGCAGCATGAACTCAGAGTTCTGTCCCCCTGCCACCCAACCTTCCCAAACCCCTTCAACCAATCCCCCCAGATGGGCGCATGGAACACGTTGCCAGGAGAACTGGTGTAAGCGGATATCGTAGTGAGTTTACGGTCCCCGGGAGAGTAGGGGGTTTTAGTTAAATTGAGCGGCATGGTTGGTGCAGGCTTGGAGGGGCCCACCCCATCTCCCCCAACCTCACCCCCCATCTCCCCCACCCCCACCACCCCACCTCCCCCCACCCACCCCCCCCCCACCCCCCCCCCCCCCCCCCACCCCCCCCCCCACCCCCCTTCCCCCATCTCCCCAACCCTACCCCCCCCATCCCCCCCACTCCCCATCCCCATCCCCCCCCCCCCCCCATCCCCATTCCCCCCACCCCCCATTCCCCCCCAACCCCCACCCCACCCCATCTCCCACCACCCCCCAACCCCCCATCTCCCCCACCCCCCCCCCCCAACCCCCACCCCCCCAACCCCCCAACCCCCCCCCCCCACCCCCATCTCCCCCCCCCCACACTCCCACATCTCCCCAAACCCCATCCCCCACCCCCCCATCTCCCCCACCCCCCCACCCCCCCACCCCACCCAACCGACCCCCCACCCACCCCCCCCCCACCCCACCCCCCCCCCACCATCCCCCCATTCCCCCCCACCCCACCCACCCCCACCCACCCCCAACACCCCCCCACCCCACCACCTCCCCCCCACCCCCCCACCATCCACCCCCCCCCCACCCCAACACCCCCCCACCTCCCTCCCCCCCACCCCATCCCCCCCACCCCACCCCAACCCCACCCCCCCACCATCCCCCCCCACCACCCCACCGCCCCC
Organism: Sphyrna mokarran; assembly: GCA_024679065.1. Classification (NCBI taxonomy): domain Eukaryota; kingdom Metazoa; phylum Chordata; class Chondrichthyes; order Carcharhiniformes; family Carcharhinidae; genus Sphyrna; species Sphyrna mokarran. Next base: position 18,485 of record JAGIQG010000511.1, on the reverse strand, counting down.
CCACCCCACCCCCCCCCACCCCCCCCACCCCACCCCCCCCCCCACCCCACCCCACCCCCCCCACCATCCCCCCACCCCACCCCAACCCCCACCCCACCCAACCCCCCCACCACCCCCCAACCCCCCCACCACCCCCCCCACCCCACCCCATCCCCCCCACCCCACCCCAACCCCCCCACCATCCCCCCCCCCCCCACCCCAACCAACCCCCCCCACCATCCCCCCACCCCACCCCAACCCCCCCCACCTCTCCCCACCCCAACCAAAAACCCCCCCACCCCGATTTCTCCCCCATCCCCTCTCCCGCGCTCACATTTTGCAGGCGTTCTGCACAGACTCTCGATTAGAGTTGGACCCGAATCTTCGGCACCTAAATCCGGGAACCGGCCCGGGCCCCCGCTATCCGTCATGGCCTCGGCTCTCGGGCTCTCTCTCCCCAGGTTTCTCTCTCTCCCTCCCGGGGCTCTCACTCCCTTCTCGGGCTCTCTCCCTCCCCGGGGCCTCGGCTCTCTCCCTCCCCGGGCCTCCTCCCTTCTCGGGCTCTCTCCCTCCCGGGGCTCTCACTCCCTTCTCGGGCTCTCTCCCTCCCCGGGGCCTCGGCTCTCGGGCTCTCTCCCTCCCCGGGCTCTCACTCCCTTCTCGGGCTCTCTCCCTCCCCGGGTCTCTCTATCCCGCGCCGCCACCGCTCTGCGACTCGCTGCTGCCACCCGGCGGCCGGAGGAGCTGCAACGAGACACCTTAAACCATCCATTGTCCAGTGCACTGATTAAACAACATCAGTCCTTCAAATCACTGAAACTGATCGGGAAAATATTTAATTCCCACATCCTCACTTGACAACAATTCAATTACTTTCTAAAATTAATCCTGGATTATATACACAGCAAGATCCCAAAGCCAACCAAAATCTGCCTCTAAAACTAGAAATACTCGGCAGCTCTGGCAGTATCAGTGCAAAGAGAAACAAGAGTCTTCAAAGCAATGGCTTTCTTCTGACACTAAATAAACCATCTTACAATCAGTCATCAATCAGAAATATTAACTTTCCCTCTCTTCCCATAATAATACTCTCACAACACCAGGTTAAAGTCCTACAGGTTTATTTGGCAGCATGAATCATCTTTCCATTGTGCCAGACCTGTTGACTATTCCTGGCATTTTCTATTTTTATTCCAGATCCACAGTATTTAGCATTTAGTAACAGATTGAATTTGATGGTCTTTGTTGATGAAGGAATGTTGCGCAGGACAAATACAGCCAACTCTAATATTTAGTTACATAAGTGGAGATTTCTCCCTGGCACCCTCAACTCAGCAGCACTCCTCCTGTACTGCTTTGAAATATAGGCATCAGTTATCCGTCACTCAGATCCTGCCTTACAGCTTTGAACTTGTGTCCTTTAGAACTCAGGTCTAAATGTAACTAGTGGGACTATATGGAATCCTGCTTACAATCAGAGAGTGTTTCTGGAGCCCCACCACCTATTGGCTGTGATTATGACGAGCTTCATCCAATTCAAACTCTACCCCAAAGGTTATGGAATCTCAATTCTAGAGAATTTTCGGGGCAGAAATAAACTTCTGAAAATTAATAACATCAAGGGATAGAACAATCTTTGGAATTCTCTGCCCATTGAAGTGGTAGAGGCTATCTCGCTGAATATATTTAAGTCACGGATAGATAGGTTTCTAATAGACAAGGGAATTAAGTGTTATAGGGAGAAAGCGGGAAAGTGGAACTGATCCACTTCAGATCAGCCATGATCTTATTGAATGGTGGGGCAGGCTCGAGGGGCTAGATGGCCTACTCCTGCTCCTATTTCTTATGTTCTTATGTAACAAAGAGCAAAGAAAATTACAGCATAGGAACAGGCCCTTTGGCCCTCCAAGCCTGCACCGATCATGCTGCCCCGACTGAACTAAAACCCCCTACCCTTCTGAGAACCATATCCCTCTATTCCCATCCTATTCATGTATTTGTCAAAACGCCCCTTAAAAGTCACTTCCTTATCCACTTCCACTACCTCCCCCGGCAGCGAGTTCCAATCACCCCCCACTCTCTGTGTAAAAAACCTGTCTCGTGCATCTCCTTTAAACCTTGCCCTTTGCGCCTTAAACCTGTGCCCCCCTCTGGTAATTGACTTTTCCACCTGGAAAAAAGCTTCTGACTATCCACTCTGTCCATGCCTCTCATAATCTTGTAGACTTCTATCAGGTCTCCCCTCAACTTCCGTCGCTCCAGTGAGAACAAACCAAGTTTCTCCAACCTCTCCTCATAGCTACTGCCCTCCATACCAGCAATATCCTGGTAAATCTTTTTTGTATCCTCTCCACAGCCTCCACATCCTTCTGGTAGTGTGGCACCCAGAATTGGACATTATATTCCAAGTGCAGCCTAACTAAGGTTCTATAAAGCTGCAACTTGGCTTGCCAATTTTTAAACTCACTGTCCTGGCCGATGAAGGCAAGCATGCTGTATGCCTTCTTGACTACCTTCTCCACCTGCATTGCCACTTTCAGTGACCTGTGTACCTGTACACCCAGATCCCTCTGTCTATCAATACTCTTAAGGGTTCTACCATTTATTGTTTATTTCCTATCACTATTGGATCTTCCAAAGTGCATCACCTCACATTTGTCCAGATTAAACTCCATTTGCTATCTCTCCACCTAAAGTCGCCAACTTATCTATATCCTGCTGTAGCCTCTGATGGTCCTCATTGCTATCGCAAATCCACCAGCCTTTGTGATGCCTGCAAACTTACTAATCAAACCAGTTGCATTTTCCTCCAAATTATTTATATATGTTATAAACAGCAAAGGTCCCAGCACTGATCCCTGAGGAACATCACTTGGTAAAGTTTTACAACACCAATTTTAAATCCAACCAATTTATTTGATAGTAAATCAGCAAGCTTTCGACTTTTTGTCTTCGTCAGGCAAGTGCAGTGTTGTGGTCTGCAATAGCACACATCAGCACAGACAGTCACAGATTGCTGATTAGAATGCAAATCCTTACATCTAACCTGCTATTCAAGTGTTAAAGTGGCTGACAATGTGAAGGGAATCCTGAGCATTGGTTAGAGAATTGTGTATTTTCTCCAGACAGCACAGTAAGTGAGGTTTTTTGCTAACCCAGGCAAGTCACGGGGGTTACAGATAGTGTGACATGAATCCAAGATCCCTGTTAAGACCATCCTCACGTGTGCGGAACTTGGCTATCAGTCTCTGCTCAGCGACTCTGTGCTGTCGTGTGTCATGAGAGCCCCCTTGAAGAACATTTACCCGAAGGTCGGAGGCCGAATACCCATGACTGCTGAAGTGTTCGCCCACAGGAAGGGAACTGTTTTGCCTGGTGATTGTTGAGCGATGCTCGTTCATCCGCTGTCGTAGTGTCTGCATGGTCTCCCCAATGTACCATGCTTCGGAACATCCTTTCTTGCAACGTATTAGGTAGACAACGTTGGCCGAGTTGCAAGAGTATGTACCATGTACCTGGTGAATGGTATCCTCACGTGTGATGATGTTGCCCATGTCTATGATCCGGCATGTCTTGCAGAGGTTGCTGTGGCAGGGTTGTGTGGTATTGTGGTCACTGTTCTCCTGAAGGTTGGGTAGTTTGCTGCAAACAATGATCTGTTTGAGGTTGTGCGGTTGTCTGAAAGCAAGAAGTGGGGGGGGTAGGGATGGCCCTAGCGAGATGTTCATCATCATCAATGATATGTTGAAGACTCCAGAGAAGATGTCGTAGCTTCTCCGCTCCGGGGAAGTACTGGACAACAAAGGGTACTCTGTCCACTGTGTCCCGTGTTCGTCTTCTGAGGAGGTCAGTGTGATTTATCGCTGTGGCACGTTGGAACTGTCGATCGATGTGTCTGTGCTGATGTGTGCTATTGCAGACCAGATCACTGCATTTGCCTGATGAAGACAAAAAGTCGAAAGCTCGCTGATTTACTATCAAATAAATTGGTTGGATTTAAAATTGGTGTTGTAAAACTTTACTGAGTTTACCCCAGTCCAATGCCGGCATCTCTACATCAGAACACCACTTGTCACAGCCCTCCCTTCAGAAATACACCCTTCCACTACTACCCTCTGTCTTCTTTGACCAAGCCAGTTCTGTATTCACCTTGCCAGCTCACCTCTGATCCTCTGCGACTTCACCTTCTGCACCAGTGACAAGGCCATGAGGGACCTTGTCAAAGGCCTTACTGAAGTCCATGTAGACAACAACCACTGCCCTACCCTCCTCAATCATCTTCATCACTTCTTCGAAAAACTCAACCAAGTTGGTGAGAGACGACCTCCCCTTAACAAAACCATGTTGCCTCTCACTAATACATCCATTTATTTCCAAATGAGAATAAATCTTGTTTCAAAGATATGGAGATCATGCAGGAAAATGATATTAGGCAAGTTGATCAGCATGAATTCACTGAATTGTAGAGCACACTTGATGGGCTGAATGGCCTCGTCCAATTCCTATGAAGCAGAGATAATATTTCAGAACTTATCAGAACTGGAATAAGTTGAGATGTAACAGATTTTAACCAAGTCTAGAGGTCAAGAAAGCGAGAGGAGAGAAAAGAACAAAAGAGAAAGTCTGTGATTGGGTGGAGGCTGGTGAGAGTAAATAACAAATGGGGAATTGGACAAGGCAAAATGACATGGTAATTGGACAGGTAAAGAAGCAAATGGTGGGTGAAGACCTGAATGTACCCAGGAGAACAGTTAAATCAGCTCAGTCTTCTCAAAAATAATATCTTAGCTTTCACTATTGTATCAATAAATCTGTTCCATGTGTCAATCATTTTCTTCAAATCAATGCTAAAATTAAGCTTTCCTATTTTGAATCCTTGTCCTAATTTCACAATTCAAATTAAAGTAGTTTTCTGGACTTAATTTATTCATACTCATTATGTATAAGATCATTTTGGGGGCAGATGTTTAAAGGCAAATCAACATCTGGCATGTAGGAGGCTTTCAAGTGTAAATTGATAGGGATTCAGGACTAGTGCATTTCTATAAGTATGAAGTATGGCAAGTATGGGAAACCTTGGATAATGAGAAATGGTAAGTCTAATCAAAGAGAAAAAGGAAACATTTGTCAAGACTAGGAAGCTGGGAACACATGAAGCAAGTGTGGAATACAAAGAAAGTAGAAAGAAAGTTAAGCAACGAGTAAAGAGGGCTACAAGGGGTCATGAAAAATGATTGGCTAGCCAGATTTTGGAAAATCTAAAGTTTTTTATACATATATTTAAAACAAGAGGTTAGCCAAGGAGAGAGTTGGCCCACTCAAGGACAGGAGAGGGAATCTATTCATGGAGCCAGAGGAAATGGGTATTAAATGAATACTTTGCATTAGTATTCACCAAAGAGAAGGACTTGGTGGATGATGAATCTGAGAAAGGGTGTGGAGAAAATTTGAGTCATGTTGAGATCAAAAAGGAGGAGATATTGAGGTTCTTGAGAAACATTAAGATAGACAAGTCCCCAGTGCCTGATGGAATATACTCCAGAATACTGGGAGAGGCAAGGGAGGAAATTGCTGGGGCTTTGAGAGAGATCTTTGTAACTTCACTGGCTACAGGGGAGGTCACCACAGTAAGAAGTCTCACAACACAGGTTAAAATCCAACAGGGTTATTTGGTAGGAAACACCTCTAGTTTTTGGGGTTTGCCCCTTCATCAAGTGATTGGGAGTTCTGATCACAAACAGAACATATAAAGACACACACAGTTTACAGAGCACTGATTAGAATGCGAGTCTTTACAGCTAATCAAGTCTTAAAAGTGCAGACAATATGAATAGAGATAGCATTAAGCACAAGTTAAAGAGATGTGTATTGTCCAGACAGGACAGTAAGTGAGATTTTGCAAGCCCAGGCAAGTCATGTGGATTACAGATAGTGTGACATGAACCCAAGATCGGTTGAGACCATCCTCATGTGTGTGGAACTTGGCTATCAGTTTCTGCTCAGCGACTCTGCGCTGTCGCGTGTTGTGAAGACCGCCTTGGAGAACGTTTACCTGAAGATCAGAGGCCGAATGCCCGTGACCGCTGAAGTGTTCACCAACAGGAAGAGAACAGTCCTACCTGGTGATTGTTGAGTGGTGTTCATTTAACTGTTGGTGTAATGTCTGCATGCTCTCCCCAATATACTAAACTTCGGGACATCCTTTCCTGCAGCATATCAGGTAGACAATGTTAGCCGAGTTGCAAGAGTATGTACCATGTACCTGGTGGATGGTATTCTCACATGAGATGATGTCATCTGTGTTGATGATCCAGCATGTCTTGCAGAGGTTGCCGTGGCAGAGTTGTGTGGTATTGTGGTCACTGTTCTCTTAACAAAGGTCTTTTTGAGGTTGTGCGATTGTTTGAAGGCAAGAAGTGGGGTTGTGCAAATGGCCTTGGTGAGATGTTCGTCTTTATCAATGACATGTTGAAGGCTCCGGAGAAAATGTTGTAGCCTCTCTGTGCACTGAAAAGCTATAGATTAGCCAGGAGGGAGCTAAAGAGTGAGTTAAGAAGAGCTAAAAGAGGACACGAGAAAACTTTGGCTGATAGGATCAAGGAGAATCCTAAAGCTTTCTTTAGATATGTTAAGAATAGAAGATTGGTTAGGGCAAGATTAGGGCCAGTCAGAGACAGTAGTGGGAAGTTATGCGTGGAGCCTGAAGAGATTGGAGAGGCACTGAACAAATATTTCTCTTTGGTATTCACACAGGGAGACGTAAATGTAGTTGTGGAGAACACTGTGATACAGGGTTGTAAACTGGAAAGTATTGAAGTAGATAAGGAGGAGGTGCTAGATATTCTTGAGGGTTTGAAAATAGATAAGTCCCCTGGGATGGACGGGATTTACCCTAGGATTCTCTGGGAGGCAAGAGAGGCGATTGCAGAGCCTCTGGCTCTGATCTTCAGGTCGTCGTTGGTTACGAGTATAGTTCCGGAAGACTGGAGGATAGCGAATGTGGTCCCATTGTTCAAGAAGGAGAAGAGAGACCTTCCAGGGAATTATAGGCCAGTGAGTCTTACTTCTGTTGTGGGCAAAGTATTGGAGAGAATTATTAGGGATAGGATTTATAGTTATTTAGAGAGAAATGAATTGATTGGGATAGTCAGCATGGTTTTGTGAAGGGTAGGTCGTGCCTTACTAACCTCATTGAGTTTTTTGAAAAGTGACCAAAGAGGTGGATGGGGGTAAGGCGGTTGATGTGGTATATATGGACTTTAGTAAGGCATTCGATAAGGTGCCCCATGGAAGGCTTCTGCAGAAAATGCAGATGCATGGGATTGAGGGTGATTTAGCTAATTGGATTAGGAATTGGCTAGCAGATAGAAGACAGAGGGTAGTGGTTGATGGAAGATATTCATCGTGGAGTTCGGTGACAAGTGGTGTACCTCAGGGGTCTGTTTTGGGGCCCCTGCTGTTTGTAATTTTTATAAATGCTCTGGATGAGGGTATTGAAGGATGGATTAGTAAATTTGCAGATGACACTAAAGTCGGTGGAGTGGTAGATAGTGAAGAGGGGTGTTATAGTTTGCAGAGAGACTTGGCCAAGTTGCAGAGCTGGGCCGAGAGGTGGCAAATGGAGTTTAATGTGGAAAAGTGTGAGGTAATTCACTTTGGCAGGAATAACAAATGTGTAGAGTATAGGGCTAATGGTAGGCCTCTTAATAGTGTTGATGAACAGAGGGATCTTGGTGTATATGTGCATAGATCCCTGAAAGTTGGCAATCAAGTCGATAAGGTTGTTAAGAAGGCATACGGAGTCTTAGTTTTTATTGGTAGGGGAATTGAATTTCGGAGCCGCAACGTCATGTTGCAACTGTACAAAACTCTAGTGCGGCCGCACTTGAGTATTGTGTGCAGTTCTGGTCCCCACATTATAAGAAAGATGTGGAGGCATTGGAGAGGGTACAGAGGAGGTTTACCAGGATGTTGCCTGGTATGGAGGGGCAGGTCTTATGAAGAGAGGCTGAGGGATTTGAGGTTGTTTTCGTTAGAAAGAAGGCGGCTAAGAGGAGACCTTATTGAAATATACAAGATGATTAGAGGTTTAAATAGGGTGGACAGTGATAGCCTTTTTCCTAGGATGGAGAAAGCTAGCACGAGGGGACATAGCTTTAAATTAAAGGGTCGTAGTTATAGGATGGATGTCAGAGGTAGGTTCTTTACCCACAGGGTGGTAAGGGTATGGAATGCCCTGCCTGCTGCAGTTGTAGATGTGGCAAGTTTGGGAGCGTTTAAGAGATCCATGAATAGGTTTATGGATGAAAAGGGAATGGTTTAGGTTAGAGGGTCATTGCTTTTTCTTAATTGGTCGGCGCAACATCAAGGGCCGAAGGGCCTGTTCTGCGCTGTAATGTTCTATGTTCTATGTTCTCCACTCCAGAAAGAGAAAAGAGTCCAATTGGACTCCTCCAGAAAGCCGCTGCCCTGGACTTGACATATGTGCCCACGCCATCAGGAGGTGCCGCAACACCAGATTCATCAACCATACTCACAAGGCAGCCCCGGACATCACCCAAGCACAACGCAATGCCATCCACGCTCTCAAGACCAACCACAACATTGTCATCAAACCAGCAGACAAAGGAGGGGCCATCGTCATACTGGACAGAACAGATTACTGTGAAGAAGTGTACTGACAACTGAACAACAAAGAACACTATAGACAGTTACCCACAGATCTGACCAAAGAACACACCCGTCAACTCAACAGTCTGATCAAGACTTTTGATCCAGACCTTCAGAGCACCCTCTGTGCTCTCATTCCACGTACTCCCTGCATTGGAGATCTCTACTGCCTCCCAAAGATACACAAGGCTAACATACCCGGCCGTCCCATTGTATCAGGCAATGGGACCCTGTGCGAGAACCTCTCCAGTTGTGTCGCGGGTATCCTGAAACCCATTGTATAAAGAACCGCCAGCTTTTGTTGCAACAGTATGGACTTCCTACAGAAACTCAGCATATGTAGAGCAGTTGAATCAGGAGCACTCCTCGTCACAATGGATGTTTCGGCACCCTACACCAGCATCCCCCATGATGATGGCATTGCTGCAACTGCCTCAGTACTCAATACCGACAACTGCCAGTTTCTGGATGCAATTTTACAACTCATCCGCTTCATCCTGGACCACAATGCCTTCACCTTCAACAACCAGTTTTTCATTCAGACACACGGAACAGTCATAGGAACCAAATTCACACCTCAATATGCCAACATCTCCATGCACAGGTTCGAACAAGACTTCTTCACCGCACAGGATCTTCAACCAATGTTATACACTAGATACATGGATGACACTTTCTTCCTTCGGACTCATGGTGAACAATCACTGAAACAAGTGTACAATGACATCAACAAGTTCCATCCCACCATCAGACTCACCATGGACTAACCTCCGGAATTGGTTACACTCTTGGACACACGCATCTCTATGAAGGACGGTCACCTCAGCACCTCACTGTACCGCAAACCGACAGACAACCTCACAATGCTCCAGTTCTCCAGCTTCCACCCTAGACACGTTAAAGAGGCCATTCCCTATGGACAAGCCCTCTGTATATACAGGAGGATTGCAACAGACACCTCAGCTGAAAGATGCCCTCATAAGAATAGGATATGGCGCTCAACTCATCAATCGAGAATTCCGACGTGCCACAAGAAAAAACTGCACTGACCTCGTCAGAAGACAAACAGGGGTCATAGCGGACAGTGTATCCTTTGTTATCCAGTACTTCCCCAGAGTGGAGAAACTACAACATCTTCTCCTGAGTCCTATTCTTGTCTTCAAATAACCGCACAACCTCAAACAGACCATTGTCTGTAGCAAACTACCCAACCTTCAGGAGAACAGTGACCACAACACCACACAACCCTGCCACAGCAACCTCTGCAAAATGTGCTGGATCATAGACACAGATGCCATCATCCACCAGGTACACGGCACAACCTCTTGAAACTTGGCCAACGTTGTCTACCTGATATGCTGCAGGAAAGGATGTCCTGAGGCATGGTACACTGGAGAGACCGTGCAGACACTACGACAATGGATAAATGAACATCGCTCAACAATTACCAGACAGAACTGTTCCCTTTCTGTTGCAGAACATTTCAGCGGTCATGGGCATTTGGCCTCTGATCTTTGGGTAAATGTTCTCCAAGGCGGCCTTCATGACACGACAGCGCAGAGTCGCTGAGCAGAGACTGATAGCCAAGTTCCGCACACATGAGGACGGTCTTAACAGGGATCTTGGGCTCATGGCACACTATCTGTAACCCCCATGACTTGCCTGGGCTTGTAACATCTCACCAACTGTCCTGTCTGGGGAAATACACATCTTTTTAACCTGTGCTTAATGCTATCTCCACTCACATTGTCTGTACCTTTAAGACTTGATTAGCTATAAAGACTCGCATTCTAATCAGTATTCTGTAAACTGTGTGTCCTTTATATGCTCTGTTTGTGATCAAAACTCCCCACTCACCTAACGAAGGGGCAAACCCCAAAAGCGAGTGGTGTTTACTATCAAATAAATCTGTTGGACTTTAAACTGCTGTTGTGAGACTTCTTACTGTGTTTCCACCAGTCCAACACCAGCATCTCCACATCATGTCTACAGGGGATTGGAGATTAGCCAATGTTGTTCCTTTGTTTAAAAAAGATAGCAAGAATAATCCAGGTAATTACAGGCTGGTGAGCCGTGCATCAGTGATAGGGAAATTATTGAAGGGGATTCTTCAAGACAGGATTTATTCCCACTTGGAAATAAATGGATGTATTAGTGAGAGGCAACATGGTTTTGTGAAGGAGAGGACATTTCTCACAAACTTGATTGAGTTTTTTGAGGAAGTGACGAAAATGATTTATGAGGGTAGGCAGTCGATGTTGTCTACGTGGATTTCAGTAAGGCCTTTGACAAGGGTCCCTCATGGCAGACTGGTACAGAAGGTGAAGTCGCACAAGAATAGAGACAAACTGGCAAGGTGAATCCAGAACTAACTCGGTCAAAGAAGACAGAGGGTAGCAGTGGAAGGGTGTATTTCTGAGTGGAGAGCTGTGACAAGTGGCGTTCACAGGATCCTTGCTGAGACCTTTGCTGTTTGTAATATGTATAAATGAGTTGGAGGAAAATATAACGGGTTTTACTAGTTAGTTTTACTAATAACGGGTTTTACTAGTAAATTTGTGGATGACACAAAGGTTGGTGGATTTGCGATAGCGATGAGGATCATCAGAGGATACAGCAGGATATAGATCAGTTGAAGACTTGGGCAGATGGAGTTTAATCTGGACAAATGTAAGGTAATGCATTTTGGAAGGTCTAATAGAGATAGGAAATATACAGTAAATGGCAGAACCCTTAAGAGTATTGATAGACAGAAGGATCTGGATGTACAGGTACACAGGTCACTAAAAGTGGCAATGCAGATGGAAAAAGTAGTCAAGACAACATACAGCATGCTTGCTTTCATCAGCCGGGGCACTGAGTTTAAAAATTGGCAAGTCATGTTGCAGCTTTATAGAACTTAGTGAAGCTGCACTTGGAATATAGTGATTATTCTGGTCACCACATTACCAGAAGTATGTGGAAGCTTTGGAGAAGATACAGATAAGATTTACCAGGAGGGCATTAGCTATGAGGAGACATTGGAGAAACTTGGTTTGTTCTCACTGGAGCGACAGAGGTTGAGGGGAGACCTGATAGAAGTCTACAAGATTATGAGGGGCATGGACAGAGTGGATAGTCAGAAGCTTTCTCCCAGGTGGAAGAGTCAATTATTAGGAGGCACAGATTTAAAGTGCGAGGGGGCAAGGATTAAAGGAGATGTATGAGGCAGATTTTTTATATAGGGAGTAGTGGGTGCCTAGAACTCACTGCCGGGTGAATGGGGGGAGGAGGGGGTAGTGGAAACAAATGAATTTTAAGAAGCTTCTTGACAAATATATGAATAGGATAGGAATAGAGGGATATGATCCCTGGAAGGGTAGAGGGTTTTAGTTCACTCAGACAGCATGGTTGGTGCAGGCTTGGTGGGGTCGAAGGGCCTGTTCCTGTGCTGTAATTGTCTTTGTTGTTTGTATCTCAGGGTGATATCTATCCATTCTTTTTAAACACGGTAAGAAGTCTGACAACACCAGTTTTAAATCCAACTGGTATATTTGATAGTAATTTGGTTGGACTTTAACCTGGTGCTGTCAGACTTCTTACTGTGTTTATCCCAGTCCAACACCGGCATCTCTACATCATTCTTTTTAAAGCCATGACCTTAGGGAGCAGCTTTGTAGCTGTTTAAATTGTCTGAATCTGATCAGAACTAGATCAGTAACTGATCTGAACAGCCTCATGATTTCAATCACTAACTGGGAATTTAGATGTCTCATCAGGGAATAATGGTTGAGTCATGCGCAATGTCACTGGGCTTTGTGAATCTATAGTGTGCATATGAACCTTAACCTTGTTGGTTAAATAAATATCCACGTGAAGTCCGTTTGCCTGGATTTGGTGTCAGCTGATTTTTGTTAAACGTAGAACCTGTGGTTGTGTCCATGTGGCAGTCACCTCCCCACGACCTCTCAACTAATAATGGAGAAGGGCAGTGTAACCCAAAAAACACCTTGAATCAACCTCCTGGCTGGGGCAGAGAGACCCAGAGGGACTCAGAGACCCAGAGGGACTGAGAGACCCAGAAGGACAGAGAGACCCAGAAGGACAGAGAGACTCAGACAGACAGAGAGACTCAGAGGGACAGAGAGACCCAGAGAGACAGAGGGACTCGGGGGACAGAGAGACCCAGAGGGATAAAGAGACCCAGAGACAGAGAGACTCAGAGGGACAGAGAGATCCAGAGGGACAGAGAGACCCAGAGAGACAGAGAGACCCGGGTGGCAGAGAGACTCAGAGGGACAGAGAGACTTAGAGACAAAGAGACTTAGAGGGACAGAGAGAGACAGAGAGACCCAGAAAGAGACAGAGAGACCCAGAGGGACAGAAAGACTGAGAGAGACAGAGAGACCCAGAGAGACAGTAAGAGCCAGGGGACAGAGAGACCCAGAGGGACAGAGAGACACAGAGAGACAGAGAGACCCAGAGAGACAGAGAGAGCCATGGGGCAGAGAGACCCAGAGGGACAGAGAGACCCTGGGAGACAGGGAATGGAGGCACGGAGACAGAGGGTTAAAAACACAGAAAGACAAAGACTAGAGAGATAGAGATAGAGAGATTGAATGGCAGAGGGACAGAGAGACAGAGCCAGAGGGACAGAGAATTAGAGGGAGCAAGATACACAGAGGCACACACACAGAGTAACAGAGATACAAAGAGACAGAGACCTCATTCTAGAATCCATTATCAAAGATTTTATAGCAGAACATTTGGAAAGCTGCAAAGTGGACAGAGTCAGCATGGATTTATAAAAGGGAAATGATACTTTACAAATCTGGAATTCTTTGAGAATGTAACTATTACAGTTGATGAGGGGGAGCTGGTAGATGTGGTTTATTTGGGCTTTCAAAAAGCTCTCGACAAAGTCTCTGATAAGAGATTAGCGTGTAAAATTAATTAGCGTGTAAAATTTATTCCTACTTAGGAGTAGGAATAAACGGGTCCTTTTCCAAATGGCAGGCAGTGACTAGTTGGCTACTGGAGGGATCAGTGCTGGGACCCCAGCTATTCACTATATATTACTGATTTATATCAAGACACTGAATGTATTATTGTCAAATTTGCTGATGATACAAAGTTGGGTGTGAGGGTGAGCTGTGAGGAGGATGTAGAGATGCTTCAGTGTGATTTGGACAGGCTGAGTGAATGGGCAAAGGCATGGCTGATGCAGTATAACGTGGACAAGTCTGAGTTATCCACTTTGGGAGTGAAAATAGGAAGGCAGATTACTACCTAAATGGCTGTAAATTGGGAGAGGGGAGTGTGCAGAGGGACCTAGACATCTTTGTGCACCAGTCACTGAAGGTAAACAACAGGTGCAGCAGGCGGTAAAGAAGGCAAATGGGATGTTGGCCTTCATTGCGAGAAGTTTCGAGTACAAGAACAAGGATGTGTCGTTGCAATTATACAGGGCCTCGGTGAGACCACACCTAGAATATTACATAAAGTTTTGATCTCTTCATCTGAGGAAGAATGCTTTTGCTCGAGAGGGAGTGCAGAGAAGGTTTTCCAGACTGATTTTTAGGATGGAGGACTGATATATGAGGAGCAATTGAAACAGTTAGGATGTATTCACTGGATTCAGAAGAATGAGGGGTGAAATCTCATGGAAACATATAAAACTTTAACAGGACTCGACAGGGTTGATGCAAGAAGGATATTCCTAATGATGGGGGCTTCCAGAACCAGGAGTCACAGTCTGAAGATTCAGGATAGATTGTTTAGGATAGAGGCGAGGAGAAATATCTTTACTCAGAGAGTTAAAGCCTAATGTTAGTACTGGGGAGTTGTTACAGTCTATTATAAAGTTTAAAGTTTATTTATTAGTGTCACAAGTAGACTTACATTAACACTGCAATGAAGTTATTGTGAAAATCCCCTCGTCACCACACTCTGGCACCTGTTCGGGAACACTGACTGAGAATTTAGCGTGGCCAATGCACCCTAACCAGCACATCTTTCAGACTATGGGAGGAAACTGGAGTACCCAGAAGAAACCTATGCAGACACAGGGAGAATGCGCAGACTCCACGTAGACAGTGACCCAAGCCAGGAATTGAACCTGGATCCTTGGCATTGTGAGGCAGTAGTGCTAACCACTGTACCACTGTGCTCCCTTAGCCTATGGAATTCATTACCACAGAAAGTAGTTGAGGCCAAAACATTGAATGTTTTCAGTTAGATCCCAGCACTTGGGGTGAAGGGGATGAAAGGATATGGGGCGAAGGTGAGATCAGGCTATTGAGTTGGATGATCAGCCACAATCACAATGAATAGTGGAACAGCTTTGAAGGGCCAAATGGCCTCCTCCATTCTTATTTTCTAAGTTTCTATCGAATCTATGTTGCGTGGGTTACTGACCCTCTTACCATTGGAAACTGTTTCTCCTTATTTATTCCGTAAAACTCTTTATAATAAATCCTTGGAATACTGCAGACATTACAGAGGTTTATAAATTGTGACCTTTGTTTTAAGGAATGAGTCTCAATTGGAATTTGGCCCCTCAGTAAAGTTGGAAGTAAACTTGCAGGAAACACATCACTGCTCACAGTGACAGGGTTGTTGGAAGTTCCACGTTTTCTTGGGATCAGGGCAAGTTCACAAATAGCACCATATCAACTGATAAGATTCCTTCATATAGAGAGAGGACCAGTGTAACTGGAACACTGAACCTCAGGAGAAGTAGGTGAGAGATTCACTGCCAGTGTCACAACTCAGAGCTTAACACTGACACAGAAAGTGGTTTAGTGGATATCTCTGAGCAACTTAATACTGCTGCTAACTGTTTAGAATACAAGCTAAGGTTTGCAATTGGGAACAGTTCATTATCAGGTGGAATTCAGAAAGATTCAGTATCACTCAGACTGATTTTTAAATTAATCAAGACGTTTCTGACTGGAAAGAAAATTGAGCTCAGGAATGAATAATTGATGCTTAAAGATTTGAATCCAAAGCTAACTCTGAATTTGTCTCTTTACAGAAAAACAGAAATTATAATTAATGTTCACCTTGTTTAAGAAATCCACCATGTTTTCCAGAGCAATCATTGTGCTTCTAGCTGCTACCTTATTATCAGGTAAGTGAGTGTTAAATTATCAGGTATGTTTACGTGTGTGTGAATGTGAGTGTGTGTGTGTGTGTGTCTCTGTGTCTGTGAGTGTGTGCATGTGTGTGTATGTCTTTGTGTCTGTGAGTGTGTGTGTGTATGTCTCTGTGTCTGTGAGTATGTGCGTGTGTGTGTGTGTGTGTATGTCTCTGTGTCTGTGAGTGTGTGCGTGTGTGTGTGTGCGTATGTCTCTGTGTCTGTGACTGTGAGTGTGTGTGTGTATGTCTCTGTGTCTGAGTGTGTGTGTATGTCTCTGTGTCTGTGAGTGTGTGAGTGTGTGTGTGTGTGTGTGTATATCTCTGTGTCTGTGACTGTGTGAGTGTGTGTGTGTATGTCTCTGAGTCTGAGTGTGTATGTATGTCTCTGTGTGCGTGTGTGTGTATGTCTCTGTGTCTGTGAGTGTGTGTGTGTGTGTCTCTTGTCTGTGAGTGTGTGTGCGTGTGTGTGTGTGTATGTCTCTGTGTCTGTGATGTGTGTGTGTGTGTGTGTGTGTATGTCTCTGTGTCTGTGACGTGTGAGTGTGTGTGTGTATGTCTCTGTGTCTGTGAGTATGAGTGTGTGTGTGTGTGTATGTCTCTGTGTCTGTGAGTGTTGTGTGTGTATGTCTCTGTGTCTGTGAGTGTGTGCGTGTGTGTGTGTGTGTATGTCTCTGTGTCTGTGACTGTGAGTGTGTGTGTGTATGTCTCTGTGTCTGAGTGTGTGTGTATGTCTCTGTGTCTGTGAGTGTGTGAGTGTGTGTCTCTGTGTCTGTGAGTGTGTGCGTGTATGTGTATGTCTCTGTGTCTGTGAGTGTGTGAGTGTGCGTGTGTATGTCTCTGTGTCTGTGAGTGTGTGCATGTGTGTGTATGTCTTTGTGTCTGTGAGTGTGTGTGTGTATGTCTCTGTGTCTGTGAGTATGTGCGTGTGTGTGTGTGTGTGTATGTCTCTGTGTCTGTGAGTGTGTCGTGTGTGTGTGTGCGTATGTCTCTGTGTCTGTGACTGTGTGAGTGTGTGTGTATGTCTCTGTGTCTGAGTGTGTGTGTAGTCTCTGTGTCTGTGAGTGTGTTGGTGTATGTCTCTGTGTGTGTGTGTGTGTGTGTGTGTGTGTGTATGTCTCTGTGTCTGTGAGTGTGTGCGTGTGTGTGTATGTCTTTGTGTCTGTGAGTGTGTGTGTGTATGTCTCTGTGTATGTCTCTGTGTCTGTGAGTGTGTGCGTGTGCGTGTGTGTGTATGTCTCTGTGTCTGTGAGTGTGTGCGTGTGTGTGTGTGTATGTCTCTGTGTCTGTGACTGTGTGAGTGTGTGTGTGTATGTCTCTGTGTCTGAGTGTGTATGTATGTCTCTGTGTCTGTGAGTGTGTGTGTTGTATGTCTCTGTGTCTGTGAGTGTGTGAGTGTGTGTCTCTGTGTCTGTGAGTGTGTGCGTGCATGTGTATGTCTCTGTGTCTTTGAGTGTGTGAGTGTGCGTGTGTATGTCTCTGTGTCTGTGAGTGTGTGTGTGTGTGTATGTATGTCTCTGAGTCTGTGAGTGTGAGTGTGTGTGTGTATGTCTCTGTGTCTGTGGGTGCGTGTGTGTATGTCTCTATGTCTGTGAGTGTGAGTGTGTGTGTGTATGTCTCTGTGTCTGTGAGTGTGTGTCTCTGTGTCTGTGATTGTGTGCATGTGTGTGTATGTCTCTATGTCTGTGAGTGTGTGTGTGTATGTCTCTGTGTTTGTGAGTGTGTGTGTGTGTATGTCTGTGTGTGTGTGTGTGTGTGTGTGTATGTCTCTGTGTCTCTGAGTGTGTGCGTGTATGTCTCTGTGTCTGTGAGTGTGTGCGTGTGTGTGTATGTCTCTGTGTCTGTGAGTGTGTGTGTGTTATGTCTCTGTGTCTGAGTGTGGTATGTCTCTGTGTTTTGTAGCGTGTCTGTGTGTGGTATGTCTCTGTGTCTGTGAGTGTGTGTGTGTGTATGTCTCTGTGTCTGAGTGTGTGTATGTCTCTGTGTTTGTGAGCGTGTGCTTGTGTGTGTATGTCTCTGTGTCTCTGAGTGTGTGTGTGTGTGTGTGTGTATGTCTCTGTGTCTGTGAGTGTGTGTGTGTGTGTGTGTGTGTGTGTATGTCTCTGTGTCTGTGAGTGTGTGCATGTGTGTGTATGTCTTTGTGTCTGTGAGTGTGCGTGTGTATGTCTCTGTGTCTCTGAGTGTGTGCGTGTGTGTGTATGTCTCTGTGTTTGTGAGCGTGTGTGTGTGTTGTTCCTTTTTGTTGCCTATTTTGTGCTGTCGGATTTTGCTGCTGGTCTCTGAATCTGACCAGGCTCTCAACTTCTGCGACTGTTCATTGGCTGTTCTATTGCTCAGGGTAAACCTGCTTCTCATCTTATCTGAGGTAATTTTAAATGTCCGTTCCAAATATTTAATCATGGGATTTAACAAGATGGGTCTTTCTAGCAGCGGTCTCCAGAGAGCTGTCGTTAATTTCTCCTTTCATTCACTAACAGAATGTGTTATAATCTCTCACAGGCCATTGCTAGATTCTTGTCTCTAAACACACATTGTTATTCACTGGAGGTTCTGATTATTAATTCCTCCAGGCTCCCAGACTGTGGTCAATGGAAATCAGCTTCAAGATGCCTTCTGGGATTACGTTAGTCAATTGACCAATGATGTCAAGGATAGCATTGATCAAATCCAAGGCTCAGAAATCAGCCAGCAACTCCAGTAAGTATTGAGGGGACGGGGGG
>JAGIQG010000510.1:0-26475 GCA_024679065.1 Sphyrna mokarran | reverse complement strand
ACAGACGGCGGCAAACAGAGGGCGCAAACAGAGGGCGGCAAACAGAGGGCCCAAACAGAGGGCGGAAAACAGAGGGCCCCAAACAGAGGGCAGCAAACATAGGGACCAAACAGAGGCGGAAAACAGAAGGCGGCAAACAGAGGGCCCCAAACTGAGAGTTCCAAAGAGAGGGCGGAAAACAGAGGGCGGCAAACAGAAGGCGGCAAACAGAGGGCGGCAAACAGAGTGCGGCAAACTGAGGCGGCAAACAGATGTCGGCAAACAGAGGGACCCAAACAAAGGGCGGCAAACAGAGGGCAGCAAACAGAGGGCCCCAAAGAGAGGGCGTCAAACAGATGGCTGCAAACAGAGGGCGGCAAACAGAGGGCGGCAAACAGAAAGCCGCAAACCGAAGGCAGCAAACAGTGGGCGGCAAACAGATTGCGGCAAACAAAGGGCGGCAAACAGAGGGACCCAAACAGAAGGCGGCAAACAGAGGGCGGCAAACAGAGGGATGCAAACAGAGGGAGGCAAACAGAGGGCGGCAAACAGAGGGCGGCAAACAGAGGGCGGCAAACAGAGGGCCCCCAACAGAGGGTGGAAAACATAGTGCCCCAAACAGAGTGCGGCAACAGAGGGAGGTAAACAGAGGGAGGCAAAACGAGGAAGGCAAACAGAGGGCGTCAAACAGAGGGCGGCAATAATAGGGCGGCAAACAGAGGGCAGCAAACAGAGGGATGCAAACAGAAGGCGGCAAACAGAGGGCACCAAACAGAGGGCAACGGAAAACAGAGGGCACCAAACAGAGGGCGGCAAACCAGGGGCCCCAACAGAGGTCAGCAACAGACGGCGCAAAGCAGATGGAGCAAACATAAGGCGGCAAACAGAGGTCGGCAAACAGAAGCAGCAATTGGAGGCGGCAAAAGAGCACCAAACAGAGGCGCAAACAGAGCACCATACAGATGGCGGCGAACAGAGTGCCACAATCAGAGGTCAGCAACAGACAGCGCAAAGCAGAGGAGGCCAACTAGGGCGGCCAACAGAGGTCGGCAAACGAAGGCGGCAAATTAGAAGGCGGCAAACAAAGGGCGCAAACAGAGGGCGGAAACAGAGGCCCAAACAATGCAGTAAACAGAGGATGACAAACAAAGGGCGGCAAACAGAGGGCGACATACAGAAGGCGGCAAACAGAGGGCCCCAAACAGAGGGCGGCAAACAGAGCACTGCAATCAGAGGGAGGCAAAAAGAGGACGGCAAACAAAGGCCGGCAAACAGGGGGCGGCAAACAGAGTGTCCCAATCAGAGGTCAGCAAACAGACGGTGCCAAACAGACAGAGGCAAACATAGGGTGGCAAACAGAGAGCACCAAACAGAGGGGGGAAAACAGAGGACGGCAAACAGAGGGTGGCAAAAAGAGGGTGGCGACAGAGGGACCAAACAGAGGGCAGCAAACAGAAGGCGGGCTAAAGAGGGCAGCAAACAGAGGGTGGCAAGCATTGGCCCCAAACAGAAGGCGTCAAACAGAGGGCATCAAACAGAGGGTGGCAAACAGAGGGCGGCAAACAGATTGCAGCAAACAGAGGGCGCCAAACAGAGAGCGGTAAACAGAGGGCGGCAAACAGAGTGCAGCAAACAGAGGGATGCAAACAGAAGGCGGCAAACTGAGGGCAGCAAACAGAGTGCCCCAAACAGGGGGCCCCAAACAGAGGGAGACAAACAGAGGGCAGCAAACAGAGGGCGGCAAAGAGAGAGTCCCAATCAGAGGTCAGCAAACAGACGGCGCCAAACAGACGGAGGCAAACATAGGGTGGCAAACAGAGGTCGGCAAACAGAAGGCGGCAAAGAGAAAGCAGCAAACAGAGGGCCCCAAACACAGGGGGGAAAACAGAGGACAGCAAACAGAGGGTGGCAAAAAGAGGGTGGCAAACAGAGGGACCAAACAGAGGGCAGCAAACAGAGGGCGGCCTAAAGAGGGCCCCAAACAGAAGGCGGCAAACAGAGGGCCCAAAAAAGAGGGCGGCAAACAGAGTGCGGCAAACAGAGGGCCCCAAACAGAGTGTGGCAAACAGCAGGTGGCAAACAGAGGGCGACGAACAGGGGCCTCCAAACAGAGGGCCCAAAACAGAGGGCTTTAAACAGAGGGTGGCAGCAGAGGGTGGCAAACAGATGGTTGCAAACAGAAGGTGGCAAACAGAGAGCCCAAAAAAGAGGGCGGAAAACAGAGGGTGGCAAACAGAGGGCCCCAAACAGACGGCAGTAAACAGAGGGCGGCAAACAGAGCGCAGCAAACAGAGAGATGCAAACAGAAGGCGGCAAACAGAGGGCGGCAAACAGAGTGCCCCAAACAGGGGGCCCCAAACAGAGGGCAGAAAACAGCAGGCGGCAAACAGATGGCGGCAAAGAGAGGGAGACAAACAGAGGGAGACAAACAGAGGGAGACAAACAGAATGTCCCAATCAGAGGTCAGCAAACAGACGGCGCTAAACAGACAGAGGCAAACATAGGGTGGCAAACAGAGGTCGGCAAACAGAAGGCGGCAAACAGAAGGTGGCAAACAGAGGGTCCCAAACAGAGGGCCACAAACAGAGTGCGGCAAACAGAGGGCCCCAAACAGAGGGCGGCAAACAGGGGGCGGCAAACTGAAAGCGGCAAACAGAGGGCGGCAAACAGAGGGCCCCAAACAGAGGGCAACAAACAGAGGGCAGCAAACAGAAAGCGGCAAACAGAGGCCAAACAAAGGGCGGCAAACAGGGGCGGCAAACAGAGTGCCCCAAACAGAGGGCGGCAAACAGAGTGCCCCAAACAGAGGGCGGCAAACAGAAGCTGGCAAACAGAGGGCCCCAAACAGAGGGCGGCAAACAGAAGCTGGCAAACAGAGGGCCCCCAAACAAAGGGCGGCAAACAGGGGGCGGGAAACAGAGTGCCCCAAACCGAGGGCCCCAAACAGAGGGCGGCAAACAGGGGGCGGCAAACTGAAAGCGGCAAACAGAGGGCTGCAAACAGATCGCCCCCAAACAGAGGGCGGTAAACGGGGACGGCAAACAAGGGCCCCAAAACAGAGGGCGGCAAACAGAAGGGCAAACAGAGGGCGGCAAACAGAGTGCGGCAAACAGGGGGCGGCAGACAGAAAGCAGCAACCAGAACTGTGACAAACAGAGGGCGGCAAACAGAGGGCAGTAAACAGAAGGTGGCAAACAGAGGGCCCCAAACAGAGGGCGGCAAACAGAGGGTGGGAAACAGAATGCGGCAAACAGAGGGCGGCAAACAGAGTGACCCAAACAAAAGGGGGAAAACAGAGGGCGGCAAACAGAGGGTGGCAAACAGAGAGTGGCAAACAGAGGTTGGCAAATAGAGGGCAGCAAAAAGAGGGCGGCAAACAGAGTGCTCCAGAAAGAGGGTGGTAAACAGAGAGCGGCAAACAGAGGGCGAGAAACAGAGTGCCCCAAACAGAGGGTGGCAAGCAGAGGCCAGCAAAAAGAGGGCGGCAAACAGAGGGCGGCAAACAGAGGGAGGCAAACAGAGGGAGGCAAACAGAGGACGGCAAACAGAGGGCCCCAAACAGAGACGCCAAACAGAGTGCGGCCAGCAGAAGGCGGCACACAGAGGGAGAAAACAGAGAGCGGCAATCAGAAGGTGGCAAATAGAGGGTGGCAAAAAGACAGCCCCGAACAAAGGGCAGAAAACAGAGGGCGGCAAGTAGACTGCGACAAACAGACTGCGGCAAACAGAGCGAGGCAAACAGAGGGCAGCAAACAGAGGGCGGCAAACAGAGGGCCCCAAACAGAGGGCGGCAATCAGTGGGCGACAAACAGAGGGCCCCAAACAGAAGGCAGCAAACAGAGGGTGGCAAATGGAGAGTGGCAAACAGAGGGCTCCAAACAGAGGGCGGTAAACAGAGGGTGGCAAACAGAGTGCCCCAAACAGAGGGCGCCAAGCAGCGTGCGGCAAACAGAGAGCGGTAAACAGAGGGCGGCCAAAAGAGGGCGGCAAACAGAGGTCGGCAAACAGGGGGCGGCAACCACAGGGCCCCAAACAGAGGGCGGCAAACAGAGGGCCGGAAACAGTGTGCCCCAAACAGAAGGCGGCGAATAGAGGGCGGAAAACAGAGGGCGGCAAACAAAGTGCGGCAATCAGAGGGTGCCGAACAGAGGCCGCCAAACAGAGGGCTGCAAACAGATGGCGGCAAACAGAGGGCCCCAAACAGAGGCCGGCAAAGAGAGGGCAGCAAACAGAGGGGCCCAAACAGAGGGCTGCAAACAGAGGGCGGTTTACGGATCCCGGCAAACAGAGTGCGGCCAACAGAGGGAGGCAAACAGAGGACGGCAAAGAGAGGGCCCCCAACAGATGGCGGCGAACAGATGGCGGCAAACAGAGGTTGGCAAACAGGGGGCGGCAAACACAGGGCCCCAAACAGAGGGCCCCAAACAGAGGGCAGTGAACAGAGGGCGGTAAACAGAGGGAGGCAAACAGAGGGCCCAAACAGAGGGCCCCAAACAGAAGGCGGCAAACAGAATTCGACAAACAGAGGGCCCCAAACAGATGGTGGCAAACAGAGGGCGGCAATCAGAGGGCGGCAAACAGAGGGCGGCAAACAGAGGGCGCAAACACAGCAACAGAAGGTGCAAACAGAGGGCCCCAAACAGAGGGCGGCAAACAGAGGGCGGCAAACAGAGGGCGGCAAACAGAGGGCCCAAAACAGAGGGCGGCAAACAGGGGGCAAACAGAGGGTGGCAAACAGAGGGCGGCAAACAGAGGGCGCCAAACAGAGGGCAGCAAACAGAGGGCGGCAAACAGAGGGCGGCAAACAGAGGGTCCCAAACAGAGGGCCCCAAACAGAGGGCGGCAAACAGAGGGCCCCAAACAGAGGGAGGCAAACAGAGGGTGGCAAACAGAGGGCGGCAAACAGAGTGCGGCAAACAGGGGGCGGCAAACAGTGGGCTGCAAACAGGGGGCGGCAAACAAAAAGCAGCAAACACAAAAATGACAAACAGAGGGCGGCAAACCGAGGGCCCCAAACAAAGGGCGATGAACAGGGGGCTCCAAACAGAGGGCCCCAAACAGAGGGCAGTAAACAGAGGGTGGCAAACAGAGGGCGGCAAACAGAGGGCGGCACAAAAGAGGGCGGCAAATAGAAGGTGGCAAACAGAGGGCCCCAAACAGAGGGCGGCGAATAGAGGGCGGAAAACAGAGGGCGGCAAACAGAGGGCGGCAATCAGAGGGTGCCGAACAGATGGCGGCAAAGAGAGGGAGGCAAACAGAGGG
This sequence comes from Sphyrna mokarran, assembly GCA_024679065.1. Taxonomy (NCBI): domain Eukaryota; kingdom Metazoa; phylum Chordata; class Chondrichthyes; order Carcharhiniformes; family Carcharhinidae; genus Sphyrna; species Sphyrna mokarran. The sequence goes on along the minus strand of JAGIQG010000510.1, from coordinate 21,234 downwards.
CAGCAAACAGAGGGACTCCAACAGAAGGCGGCAAACAGAGGGCGGCAAGCAGAGGGTGGCAAACAGAGGGCGGCAAACACAGGGTGGCAAAGAGAGGGAGGCAAACAGAGGGAGGGAAACAGAGGACAGCAAACAGAGGGCCCCAAACAGAGGGCGGCAAACTGAGGGCTCCAATCAGAGGGCGGTAAACAGAGGGCGGCAAACAGAGGGTGACAAACAGTGGGAGGCAAACAGAGGGCGGGAAACAGAGGGCCCGAAACAGAAGGTGGCAAATAGAGGGTGGCAAACAGAATGCCCCAAACAGAGGGTGGCAAGCAGAGGGTGGCAAACAGAGGGCAGCAAACAGACGGCGGCAAACAGATGGCGGCAAATAGAGGATGGAAAACAGAGGGCCCCAAATAGAGGGCGGAAAACAGAGGGCGGCAAACAGAGTGCAGCGAACAGCGGGCGGCAAACAGAGAGTGGCATACAGAGGGCGGCAAATAGAGGGCGGCAAAGAGAGGGCAGCAAACAGAGGGGCCCAAAAAGAGGGAACCAAACAAAGGGCAGTAAAGAGAGGACGGCAAACAGAGTGCGGCAAACAGAGGGAGGCAAACAGAGGGCGGCAAACAGAGGGCGGCAAACAGAGGGCCGCAAACAGAAGGCGGCAAATAGAGGGTGAAAAACAGAGGGCAGCAAACAATTTGCGGCAAACAGAGGGCTCCAAACAGAGGGCAGCAAACAGAGGGTGGCAAACAGAGACCGGCAAACAGAGGGGGGCAAACAGAGGGCAGCAAATAGAGGGCGGCAAACGGAGGGCGGCAAAGAGAGGGTTCAAACAGAGGGCCCCAAACAGAAGGCGGCAAAGAGAGGGCGGCAAACAGAGAGCGGCAAACAGAGGGTGGCAAACAGAGGGCAGCAAATAGAGGGCAGCAAACAGAGGGCGGCAAACAGAGGGCTCCAAACAGAGGGGGGGCAAACTGAGGGAGGCACACATAGGGCGGCAATCAGAGGGCGGCAAACAGAGAGCGGAGAGCAGAGGGTGGCAAATCGAGGGTGGCAAACAGAGGGCGGCAAACTGACGGCCCCAAAAACAGGGCCCGAAACAGAGGGCAGTAAACAGCGGGCGGCAAACACAGTGCAGCAAACACAGCAAGGCAAACAGAGGACGGCAAACAGAGGGCGGCAAACAGAGGGCGGCAAACAGAGGGCGGCAAACAGAGGGCGACAAACAGAGGGCGGCAAACAGGTGTCCCCAAAACAGTGGGAGGCAAACGGAAGGCAGCAAACACAGGGCGGCAAACAGAGGGAGGCAAACAGAGGGAGGCAAACAGAGGGAGGCAAACAGAGGACGGCAAACACAGGGCCCCAAACAGAGGGTGGCAAACAGAGGGCTCCAATCAGAGGGCGGTAAACAGAGGGCAGCAAACAGACGGCGACAAACAGTGGGAGGCAAACAGAGGGTGGGAAACAGAGGGCGACAAACAGAAGGTGGCAAACAGACGGCGGCAAACAGATGGCGGCAAACAGACGGCATCAAACAGATGGAGGCAAACAGAGGATGGCAAATAGAGGGCGGAAAACAGAGCGCAGCAAACAGAGTGCAGCTAAGAGCGAGCGGCAAACAGAAAGTGGCATACAGAGGGTGGCAAATAGAGGGTGGCAAAGAGAGGGCGGCAAACAGAGGGGCCCAAAAAGAGGGAACCAAACAAAGGGCAGTAAACAGAGGACGGCAATCAGAGTGCAGCAAACAGAGCGAGGCAAACAGAAGGCGGCAAACAGAGGACAGCAAAGAGAGGGCGGCAAACAAAGGGCCCCAAACAGAGGGTGGCAAACAGTTGGCGGCAAACAGGGGGCCGCAAACAGAAGGCGGCAAACAGAGGGCGACAAACAGAGGGCGGCAAATAGAGGGAGGCAAAGAGAGGGTGGCAAACAGAGGGCGGCAAACAGAGGGCCCCAAACAGAGGGCGGCAAGCAGAGGGCAGGAAACAGAGGGCGGCAAACTGAGGGCTCCAAACAGAGGGTGGCAAACAGAGTGCCCTAAACAGAGGGAGGGAAGTGGAGGGCGGCAAACGGAGGGCGGCAAAGAGAGGGTGGCAAACAAAGGGCGGCAACCAGAGGGCTGCAAACAGAGGGTGCAAAGACATGGAGGCAAACAGAGGGCGGCAAACAGAAGGCGGAAAACAGAGGGAGAAAATAGAGAGCAGCAATCAGAAGGCGGCAATTAGAGGGCGGCAAACAGAGGGCCCAAAGAAGACAGCAAACAAAGGGAAGAAAACAGAGGGTGGCAAACAGACTGCGGCAAACAGAGTGAGGCAAACAGAGGGCGCAAAAAGAGGGCCCCAAACAGAGGGCGGAAAACAGAGGGTGGGAAACAGAGGGCGGCAAACAGAGTGCCCCAAAAAGAGGGCGCCAAGCATCATGCGGCAAACAGACAGTGGCAAAAGAGGGCGGCCAACAGAGGACGGCAAACAGAGGGAGGCAAACAGAGGTTGGCAAACAGAGGGCGGCAAACAGAGGGCAGCAAACAGTGGGCCCCAAACAGAAGGTGGCAAGCAGAGTGCGGCAAACAGAGGGCGGCAAACAGAGGGACCCAAACAGTGGGCTGCAAACAGAGTTCATCTAACAGAGGACGGGAAAAAAGGGCGGCAAAGAGAGGGCGGCAAACAGAGGACTGCAAACAGATGGCCCCAAACACAGGGCGGCAAACAGAGGTCGGCAACAGAGGGCTCCAAATAGAGGGCAGCAACCAGAGGGTGGCAAACAGAGGGCAGCAAACAGAGGGCACCAAACAGAGGGCGGCAAACAGATGGTGGCAAACAGAGGGCGGCAAGCAAAGGCCCCAAACAGACAGCAGCAAACAGAGGGCGGCAAACCAACCGCGGCATACAGAGGACTGCAAACAGAGGGCGGCAAACAGAGGGATCCAAACAGAGTGCAATAAAGAGAGGGCGGCAAAGAGAGGGGCGCAAACAGGCGGCCTCAAACAGAAGGCGGTGAACAGAGGGCGGAAAACAGAGGGCGACAATCTGAGGACGGCCAACAGAGGGTGGCAAACTGAGTGCCCCAAACAGAGGGCGGAAAACAGGCGCCCCAAAAGAGGGCGGCAAGCAGAGGGCGGCAAACAGAGGGAGGCAAACAGAGGGAGGCATCTGTTTGCCGCCCTCTGTTTTGTGCCCTATATTTGCCTCCTTATGTTTGCCGCCTTCTGTTTGGGCCCTCTGTTTGCCGTCCTCTGTTTGCTGCCCTCAGTTTAGGCCACTCTGTCTGGCGCTCTCTGTTTTCCGCCCTCTGTTTGTCACCCTCTGCTTGGGGCCCTCTGTTTGCGTCCCTCTGTTTGCCGCCCTCTGTTTGCTGCCCTCTGTTTTCCGCCTTCTGTTTGGGTCCCTCTGTTTGCCACAATCTGTTTACCGCCCTCTGTTTGCCGCACTCTGTTTGCCGCCCTCTGTTAACTGCACTCTGTTTGGGGCCCTCTGTTTGGGACCCTCTGATTCCCGCCCTCTGTTTGCCGCCCTCTTTTTGCCGTCCTTTTTTTGCTTCCCTCTGTTTTCCGCCCTCTGTTTGCCCACTTCTGTTTGGGGCCCTCTTTTTCCCGCCCTCTGTTTGCCATCCAATATTTGCCGCCACCTGCTTGCGGCTATCTGTTTTCAACCCTCAGTTTGCCACCCTTTGTTAACTGCACTCTCTTTGGGGCCCTCTGTTTGGGGCCCTCTGTTTGCTACCCTCTCTTTGCCGCCCTCTGTTTGCCACCCTATGACACCGCCCTCGGTTAACTGTCCTCTGTTGGTGGCCCTCTGTTTGGGGGCCTCTGTTTGCCACCCTATATTTGCCGCCCTCTGTTTGCTGTCTTCGGTTTGGGTCCCTCTGTTAACAGCACTCTTTTAGCCGCCCTCTGTTTGCCACCATCTGTTTGCCACCTTCTGTTTGGGGCCCTCTGTTTGCCGACCTCTGTTTGCCACCCTCTGGTTGCTGCCCTCTGTTTGCCGCCCTCTGTTTGGGGCCCACTGTTTGCCGCCCTCTGTTTGCCGCCCTTGGTTTTCCGGCCTCTATTTGGGGCCCTCTGTTTGCCGACATCTTTTTGGGGCAATCTGTTTGCCGTCCTCTATTTGCCGACCTCTGGTGGGGGGCAATCTGTTTGCAGTCCTCTGTTTGCCGCCCTTTGTTTGCTGCCTTCTGTTTGAGGCCCTCTGTTTGCCGTCCTCTATTTGCCGCCACCTGCTTGCGGCTATCTGTTTTCAGCCCTCAGTTTGCCACGCTTTGTTAACTGCACTCTGTTTCGGGCACTCTGTTTGACGCCCTCTGTTTGGGGCCTTCTTTTTGCCGTCCTCTGTTTCCCGTCCTCTGTTTGTCACCCTCTGTTTGTCTCCATCTGTTTGCCGCCCTCTGTTTGCCGCCCTCTGTTTGCCGCCCTCTGTTTGCCGCCCCTTGTTTGCTTCCCTCTTTTTGCCGCACTCTGTATGCCACCCTCTGTTTGCCGCACTCTGTTTGCCGCCCTCTGTTTCCTGCCCTCTGTTTGGGGCCCTCTGTTTGCCGCCCTCTATTTACCTCCATCTGTTTGCCGCACTCTGTTGGCCACCCTCTATTTGCCGCCGTCTGTTAGTCTCCCTCTGTTCCCCGCCCTCTGTTTGGAGCACTCAGTTTGCAGCCCACTGTTTGTCGCACTGAGTTTGCTGCCCTCTGTTTGGGCCCTCTGTTTGCCACCCTCTGTTTGCTGCCCTCTGTTTGCCGCCCTCTGTTTGCTGCCCTCTGATGGGGGCCCTCTGGTTGCCGCGCTCTGTTTGCCATCTTCTTTTGTGTCCCTCTGTTTGCCGCCCTCTGTTTGCCACCCTCTGTTTGCAGCCCTCATGTTTGGGGCCCTCTGTTTGCCGCCCTGTGTTTGGGCCTTTCTGTTTGGGGCCCTCTGCTTGCCATCCTCTCTTTGCCGCCCTCGATTTGCTGCACTCTGTCTACTGCCCTCAGTTTGGGGCACACTGTTTGGCGCCCTATGTTTGCTGCCATCTGTTTGCCGCCCTCTATTTGGGGCCCTCTGTTTGCCTCCCTCTGTTTGCCGCCCTCTGTTTGCCGCCCTATGTTTGCCTCCGGCTGTTGGCCGCCCTCTGTTTGGGGCCCTCTGTTGGCCGCCCCCTGTTTGCCGCCCTCTGATTGCCGTCCTCTGTTTGCCGCCCTCTGATTGCCGTCCTCTGTTTGACGCCCTCTGTTTGCCACCCTATGTTTGCCCCCTTCTGTTTGCCGCCCTCTGTTTGGATTCCTCTGTCTGCCATCCTCTGTTTTCTGCCCTATGTTTGGAGCAATCTGTTTAGCAGCCTCTGTTTGACGCCCTCTGTTTGCCGCACCCCGTTTGGGGCCCTCTGTTTGCTGCTGTTTGCCGCCCTCTGTTTGGCGCCCTCTGTTTGGTGCCATATGTTTGACGTCCCCTGTTTGCCTCCGTCTGTTTGGGTTTTTGTTTGCCAACCTCTGTTTGCCAACCTCTGTTTGCTGCCCTCTGATTGCCGTCCTCTGTTTGACGCCCTCTGTTTGCCATCCTATGTTTGCCCCCTTCTGTTTGCCGCCCTCTGTTTGGATTCCTCTGTCTGCCATCCTCTGTTTTCTGCCCTATGTTTGGAGCACTCTGTTTAGCAGCCTCTGTTTGACGCCCTCTGTTTGGGTTTTTGTTTGCCGACCTCTGTTTGCCAACCTCTGTTTGCCGCCCTCTGTTTACTGCCCTCTGTTTGGGGCCCTCTGTTTGGGGCCCTCTGTTTGCCACCCCCTGTTTGCCGTCCTCTTTTTGCCTCCCTCTGTTTGTCGCCCTCTGTTTGCCGCCCTCTGTTTGGGTCCTTTGTTTGCCGCCCTCCGTTTCCCACCCTCTATTCGCCGCACTCTGTTTGCCGCCTCTGTTTGCCGCCATCTGTTTGCCGCCTTCTGTTTGCCGCCCTCTGTTCGCCACGCTATCTTTGCAGCCCTCTGTTTGCCGCCTTCTGTTTTCTGCCCTCTGTTTGGGGCGTTTGTTTGCCACCCTCCGTTTGCTGCTCTCTTTTTGCCACACTGTGTTTGCCGCCCGCTATTTGCCGCTTTCTGTTTAGGACCCTCTGTTTGGGGCCCTCTGTTTGCTGCACTCTGTTTGCCGTCCTCTGCTTGCCGCCTTCTGTTTGGGGCCCTCTGTTTGCCGCCCTCTGTTTGCTGCCCTCTGTTTAGGGCCCTCTGTTTGCCGCCCCCTGTTTGCTGTCCTGTGTTTGGGGCACTCTGTATGCCGCCCTCTGTTTGCCGCCGTCTCTTTGCCTCCCTCTGTTTGCTGCCCTCTGTTTGCAGCCCTCTGTTTGCCGTGCTCTGTTTGCCCCTCTGTTTGCCGCCCTCTGTTTGCCTCCCTCTGTTTGCCGCCCTCTGCTTGCCGCACTTTGTTTGCCGCCCTCTGTTTGGGGCACTCTGTTTGCTGCCCTCTGTTTTCCGCTCTCTGTTTGGGGCAGTCTGTTTGCCGTCCTCTGTTTGCCGCCTTCTGTTTGCCGCCTTCCGCTGCCGCCCTCTGTTTGCCGCCATCTGTTTGAGGCCCTGTGTTTGCTGCCCTCTGTTCCCCCCCTCTTTTTCCTGTGCTATGTTTGGGCCCCTCTGTTTGGGCCCTCTGTTTGCCTCCATTGTTTGCCGCCCTCTGTTTGCTGCCCTCTGTTTGCCGCCCTTGTTTGCAGCCCTCTGTTTGCAGCCCTCTGTTTGCCGCCCTCTGTTTGCAACCCTCTGTTTGCCGCCCTGTATTTGCCGCCCTCTGTTTGCAGCCCTCTGTTTGCCTCCCTCTGTTTGCCTCCCTCTGTTTGCAGCCGTCTGTTTGCCGCCCTCTGTTTGCCGCCCTCTGTTTGCAGCCCTCTGTTTGCCGCCCTCTGTTTGCCTCCCTCTGTTTGCCACCCAATGTTTGCCACACTCTATTTGCCGCCCTCTGCTTGCTGCCCTCTGTTTGGGGCACTCTGTTTTCCGCCCTCTGTTTGCCGCCCTCTGTTTGGGCAGTCTGTTTCCCGTCCTCTGTTTGCCGCCTTCTGTTTGCCGCCTTCCGCTGCCGCCCTCTGTTTGCCGCCATCTGTTTGCTGCCCTCTGTTCCCCGCCCTCTTTTTCCTGTGCTCTGTTGGGGTCCCTCTGTTTGGGCCCTCTGTTTGCCTCCCATTGTTTGCCGCCCTCTGTTTGTCGCCCTCTGTTTGCCTCACTCTGTTTGCCGCAATCTGTTTGCCGCTCTCTGTTTACAGCCCTCTTTTTAGGGCCCTCTTTTTGTGGCCCTCTGTTTGCCACCCACTGTTTGCCGCCCTCTATTTGCTGCCCTTTGTTTGCCGCTCTCTGTTTGCCGCCCTCTGTTTGCCGCCCACTGTTTGCCTCCCTCTGTTTGCCACCCTCTGTTTGGAGAACTCTGTTGCCGCCGTCTTTATGCCACCGTCTATTTGCCGCCCTCTGATTGCCATTCTCTGTTTGCCGCCATCTGTTTGCCGCCCTCTGTTTTGGGCCTTCTGTTTGACGCCCTCTGTTTGCCGCCCTCTGTTTGCCGCCCTCTGTTTGCCGCCCTCTGTTTGCCGCCCTCTGTTTGCCGCCCTCTGTTTGAGCGCTCTGTTTCCCGTCCTTTGTTGCCGCCCTCTGTTTGCCGCCCTCTGTTTTGGGCCTTCTGTTTGCCGCCCTCTGTTTGCCGCCTCTGTTTTGGGCCCTTCTGTTTGCCGCCCTCTGTTTGCCACCCTCTGTTTGCCGCCCTCTGTTTGAGCGCCTCTGTTTCCCGTCCTTTGTTTGCCACCCTCTGTTTGCCACCCTCCGTTTGCCGCTCTCTTTTTGCCACACTCTGTTTGCCGCCCACTATTTGCCGCTTTCTGTTTAGGACTCTCTGTTTGGGGCCCTCTGTTTGCCACCCTCTGTTTGCCGCCTTCTGTTTGCTATCCTGTGTTTGGGGCACTCTGTATGCCGCCCTGTGTTTGCCGCCTCCTCTTTGCCGCCCTCTGTTTGCTGCCCTCTGTTTGCAGTCCTCTGTTTGCCGTGCTCTGTTTGCCGTCTTCTGTTTGCAACCCTCTGTTTGCCGCAGTCTGTTTGCCGCCCTCTGTTTGCCGCCCTCTTCTTGCTGCACTCTGTTTGGCGCCCTCTGTTTGGGGCACTCTGTTTGCCGTCCTCTGTTTGCCGCCTTCTGTTTGCCGCCTTCCGCTGCCGCCCTCTGTTTGCCGCCATCTGTTTGAGGCCCTCTGTTTGCTGCCCTCTGTTCCCCACCCTCTTTTTCCTGTGCTCTATTTAGGTCCCTCTGTTTGGGTCCTCTGTTTGCCTCCCATTGTTTGCCGCCCTCTGTTTGTCGCCGTCTGTTTGCCGCACTCTGTATTCCGCCCTCTGTTTGTCTCACTCTGTTTGCCGCAATCTGTTTGCCGCTCTCTGTTTACAGCCCTCTTTTTAGGGCCCTCTTTTTGTGGCCCTCTGTTTGCCACCCACTGTTTGCCGCCCTCTATTTGCCGCCCTCTGTTTGCCGCTCTCTGTTTGCCGCCCTCTGTTTGCCGCCCACTGTTTGCCTCCCTCTGTTTGCCACCCTCTGTTTGGAGAACTCTGTTGCCGCCATCTTTATGCCTCCCTCTATTTGCCGCCCTCTGATTGCCATTCTCTGTTTGCCGCCCTCTGTTTGCCGCCCTCTGTTTTGGGCCTTCTGTTTGACGCCCTCTGTTTGCCGCCCTCTGTTTGCCGCCCTCTGTTTGAGCGCCTCTGTTTCCTGCCCTCTGTTTGCCACCCTCTGTTTGCCGCCCTCTGTTTGCCGCCCTCTGTTTGCTGCCCTCTGTTTGCCGCCCTCTGTTTGCCGCCCTCTGTTTGCCGCCCTCTGTTTGCCGCCCTCTGTTTGCCGCCCTCTGTTTGCCGCCCTCTGTTTGCCGCCCTCTGTTTGCCGCCCACTGTTTGCCTCCCTCTGTTTGCCACCCTCTGTTTGGAGAACTCTGTTGCCGCCGTCTTTATGCCACCGTCTATTTGCCGCCCTCTGATTCCTCCTGTTTGCCGCCATTCTGTTTGCCGCCCTCTGTTTGCCGCCCTCTGTTTTGGGCCTTCTTTTTGCCGCCCTCTGTTTGCCGCCCTCTGTTTGAGCGCCTCTGTTTCCCGTCCTTTGTTTGCCACCCTCTGTTTGCCTCCCTCTGTTTGCCTCCCTCTGTTTGCCACCGTCTGTTTGCCACCCTCTGTTTGCTGCCTTCTGTTTGGGCCTTCTGTTTGCCACCCTCCGTTTGCCGCTCTCTTTTTGCCACACTCTGTTTGCCGCCCACTATTTGCCGCTTTCTGTTTAGGACTCTCTGTTTGGGGCCCTCTGTTTGCCACCCTCTCTTTGCTGCCCTCTGTTTGCCGCCCTTTGTTTGCCACCCTCTGTTTGCCGCCCTCTGTTTTGGGCCCTCTGTATGCCGCCTTCTGTTTGCTGTCCTGTGTTTGGGGCACTCTGTATGCCGCCCTGTGTTTGCCGCCGCCTCTTTGCCGCCCTCTGTTTGCTGCCCTCTGTTTGCAGTCCTCTGTTTGCCGTGCTCTGTTTGCCGCCCTCTGTTTGTTGCCCTCTGTTTGGGTCCTTTGTATGCCGCCCTCTGTTTGCAACCGTCTGTTTGCCGCAGTCTGTTTGCCGCCCTCTGTTTGCCGCCCTCTGTTTGCCGTCCACTTCTTGCCGCACTCTGTTTGTCGCCCTGCTTGCTGCCCTCTTTTTGGGCACTCTGTTTGCCGCCCTCTGTTTGCCGCCCTATCTTTGGGGCAGTCTGTTTGCCGTCCTCTGTTTGCCGCCTTCTGTTTGCCGCCTTCCGCTGCCGCCCTCTGTTTGCCGCCATCTGTTTGAGGCCCTTTGTTTACTGCCCTCTGTTCCCCACTCTCTTTTTCCTGTGCTCTATTTGGGTCCCTCTGTTTGGGCCCTCTGTTTGCCTCCCATTGTTTGCCGCCCTCTGTTTGTCGCCCTCTGTTTGCCGCACTCTGTATTCCGCCCTCTGTTTGTCTCACTCTGTTTGCCGCAATCTGTTTGCCGCTCTCTGTTTACAGCCCTCTTTTTAGGGCCCTCTTTTTGTGGCCCTCTGTTTGCCACCCACTGTTTGCCGCCCTCTATTTGCTGCCCTCTGTTTGCCGCTCTCTGTTTGCCGCCCTCTGTTGCCACCCTCTGTTTGGAGAACTCTGTTGCCGCCGTCTTTATGCCGCCCTCTATTTGCCGCCCTCTGATTGCCATTCTCTGTTTGCCGCCCTCTGTTTGCCGCCCTCTGTTTTGGGCCTTCTTTTTGCCGCCCTCTGTTTGCCGCCCTCTGTTTGCGCGCCTCTGTTTCCCGTCCTTTGTTTGCCACCCTCTGTTTGCCTCCCTCTGTTTGCTGCCCTCTATTTGCTGCCATCTCTTTGCCGCTTTCTGTTTGCCGCCCTCTGTTTGCCGCCCTCTGTTTGCCGCCTTCTGTTTGGGGCCCTCTGTTTGCTGCCCTCTGTTTTCTGTCTCTGTTTGGGGCCCTCTTTTTGGGGCACTCTGTTTGCCGCCCTCTCTTTGTCGCCCTCTATTTGCGGCCCCCTCTTTGCCGCGGTCTGTTTGCAGCCCTCTCTTTGCTGACCTCTGTTTACCACCCTGTGTTTGCCTCCCTCTGTTTGCCTCCCTCTGTTTGCCGCCCTCTGTTTACCGCCCTCTGTTTGGAGCCCTCTGTTTCCCACTCTCCATTTGCCGCCCTCTGTTTGCTGCCTTCTGTTTGGGGCCCTCTGTTTGCCGCCCACTGATTGCCACCCTCTGTTTGGGGACCTCTGTTTGCCGGCCTCCGTTTCCCGCCCTCTGTTTGCCTCGCTCTGTTTGCCGCAGTGTGTTTGCCGCCCTCTGTTTTCTGCCCTTTGTTTGGGGCCACCTTTTTCGGCCCACTGTTTGCCACCCTCTATTTGCCGCCTTCTGATTGCTGCTCTCTATTTTCTCCCTCTGTTTGCCGCCCTCTATTTGGCGTCTCTGTTTGGGGCCTCTGTTTGCCGTCCACTGTTTGCCTCCCTCTGTTTGCCTTCCTCTGTTTGCCTTCCTCTGTTTGCCGCCCTCTGTTTGCCGGCCTCTGCTTGCCGCCCTCTGTTTTGGGGCACTCTGTTTGTCGCCCTCTGTTTGCCGCTCTCTGTTTACCACCCTCTGTTTGGAGCCCTCTGTTTGCCGCCCTCTGTTTGCTGCCCTCTGTTTGCCACCATTTGTTTGGGGCCCTCTGTTTGGGGCCCTCTGTGTGCCGCCCTCTTTTTGCCGCACTCTATTTACCAACATCTGTTTTCAGCCCTCTATTTGCCTCCTTCGGTTTGGGGCCCTCTGTTTGCCGCCCTCTGATTACAGCCCTCTGTTTGGGGCCCTCTATTTGGGGCCTTCTGTTTGCCGCCCTCTGTTTCCCGCCCTCTCAATGCCGTCCTGTATATGACTCCCTCTGTTTGGGGCCGTCTGTTTGACGCCCTCTGTTTATCGCCCTCGGTTTGCTGCCCTCTGTTTGCCACACTCTGTTTACTGCCATCGGTTAACTGCCCTCTTTTTGGGGCCCTCTGTTTGAGGGCCTTTCTTTGCCGCCATCTGTTTGCCGCACTCTGTTTGCCGTTCTCTTTGTGCCTCCATCTGTTTTCTGCCCTCTGTTTGCCGCCTTCTATTTGGGTCCATCTGTTTGCCACCCTGTGTTTCCTGCCCTCTGTTTGCCACCCTCTGTTTGCCGCCCTTTGTTTGCCGCCCTCTGTTTGGGGCCATCAGTTTGCAGCCCTTCTGTTTGCCGCCCTCTCTTTGTCGCCCTCAGTTTGCCACCCTCTGTTTGCCTCCCTCTGTTTGCCGCCATCTCTTTGGCACCCTCTGATTGCCGCCCTCTGTTTGCTGCCCTCTGTTTTCCGCCCTCTGTTTGGGGCCATCTGTTTGTCGCCCACTGTTTGGGGCCCTCTGTTTGCCGCCTTCTGTCTGCCGCCCTCTGATCACCGCCCTCTGTTTGAGGCCCTCGGTTTGCTGCCCTCAGTTTCCGCACTCTCCTTACTGCGCTCTGTTTGGTCCCTCTGTTTGGGGCCTCTGTTTGCCGCCCTCTGTTTGCTGCCCACTGTTTGCCGCCCTCTGTTTGCCGCCCTCTGTTTTCCGCCTTCTGTTTGGTGCCCTCTGTTTGCCTCCCTCCGTTTGCCGCCCTCTGTTAGCTGCACTCTGTTTGAGCCCCTCTCTTTGGGGCCCATTGTTTGCCGCCCTCTGTTTGCCACACTCTGTTTGCAGTCCTCTTTTTACCTCCCTCCGTTTTCTGCCCTCTGTTTGCCACCTTCTGTTTGGGGACCTCTGTTTGCCGCCCTCTGTTTCCCGGGCTCTGCTTGCTGCCCTCCGTTTGGGGACATCAGTGTGCAGCCCTCTGTTTGCCGCCCTCAGTTTGTCGTCCTCTCTTTTCCGCTCTCTGTTTGCCCCCCTCTGTTTGCCGCCCTCCGTTTACTGCCCTTTGTTTGGGGCCCTCTGTTTGGGGCCCTCTGTTTGCCGCCCTCTGTTTGCCCCCTTCTGTTTGGGTCCCTCTGTTAACCGCCCTCTGTTTGCTGCCTCTGTTTCGCCCTCTGTTCCCGCTCTGTTGGAGCCATCTGTTTGCCGCCCTCTGTTGGGCCTCTGTCGCCCTCTGTTTTCCACCCTCTGTTTGGAGGCATCTGTTTGCAGCCCTCTGTTTGCCGCCCTATGTTTGTCGCCCTCTGTTTTCCGCCCTCTGTTTGCCGCCCTCTGTTTACCGCACACTGTTTGCCACCCTCCGTTTTCCGCCCTCTGGCTGGGGCCCTCTGTTTGTCGCCCTCTGTTTGCCGCCCTCTATTTGCCGCCTTCTGTTTGCCGCCTTCCGCTGCCGCCCTCTGTCTGCCGCCATCTTTTGAGGCCCTCTGTTTGCTGCCGTCTGTTTCCTGCCCTCTCTTTCCTCTGCACTGTTTGCGTCCCTCTGTTTGGGCCCTCTGTTTGAATCCCATTGTTTGACGCGTTCTGTTTGCCACATTCTGTTTGCACCCCTCTGTTTGCTGCCCTCAGTTTGCTGCCCACTTATTGCCGCCCTCTGTTTGCCGCCCTCTGTTTTCCGCCCTCTAATTGGGGCCCTCTGTTTTCTGCCCTCTGTTAGCCTCACTCTGTTTGCTGCAATCTGTTTGCCGCTCTCTGTTTACAGCCCTCTTTTTAGGGCCCTCTTTTTGTGGCCCTCTGTTTGCCCCCCCACTGTTTGCCGCTCCCTGTTTGCCGCCCGCTGTTTGCCTCCCTCTGTTTGCCACCCTCTGTTTGGAGAACTCTGTTGCCGCCTTCTGTATGCCGCCCTCTATTTGCCGCCCTCTGATTGCCACTCTCTGTTTGCCGCCCTCTGTTTGCCGCCCTCTGTTTGCCGCCCTCTGTTTGCCGCCCTCTGTTTGCCGCCCTCTGTTTGCCGCCTTCTGTTTGCCGCCCTCTGTTTGGGGCCCTTTGTTTGCCGCCCTCTGTTTGCCGCCCTCTGTTTGCCGCCCTCTGTTTGCCGCCCTCTGTTTGCCGCCCTCTGTTTGCTGCCATCTGTTTGCCGCCCTCTGTTTGCCGCCCTCTGTTTGCCGCCCTCTGTTTGCCGCCCTCTGTTTGGTGCCCTCTGTTTGCCAACCTCTGTTTGCTGCCCTCTGTTTGGGGCACTATGTCTGACGCCCTCTGTTTGCTGCCCTTTGTTTGGGGCCCTTTGTTTGCCGCACTCTGTTTGCCTCCCTCTGTTTGCCGCCATCTGTTTGCTGCCCTCTGTTTACCGCCATCAGTTTGTCACACTCAGTTTGCCGCCCTCTGTTTGCCACCCTCTGTTTAATGCCATCTGTTTGTGTCCCTCTGTTTGTGTCCCTCTGTTTGGGGCCCTCTCTTTGCCGCCCCCTGTTTGCCGCCTTCTGTTTGGGTCCCTCTGTTAACCGCCCTCTGTTTGCTGCCCTCTGTTTGCTGCCCTCTGTTTCCGCCCACTCTTTACTGCGCTCTGCGTGGGTCCACCTGTTTGGGCACTTTGTTTGCCGCCCACAGTTTGACGGCCTCTGTTTGCTGCCCTCTGTTTGCCGCCCTCTGTTTACCCCCCTCTGTTTGCCATCCTCTATTTGCTGCCCTCTGTTTGCTGGCCTCTGTTGGTCGCCTTCTGTTTGCAGCCGTCTGTTTGGCCGCCTCTGTTTGCCGCCTTCTGTTTGAGTCCCTGTGTTTGCCGCCCTCTGTTTGCTGCCCTCTGTTTGGGCCCTTTGTTTGCCGCACTCTGTTTGCCGCCCTCGATTTGCCACCCTCTGCTTGCCGCTCTATGTTTGCCGCCCTCTGAAAACGGAGGGCCCCAAGCAGAGGGAAGTAAACAGAGGGCAGCAAACAGAGTGTGGCTATCGGAGGAGGCAAAATGATGTTGGCAAACAGAGGGACCCAAACAAAGGCCGGCAAACAGAAGCCGGCAAACAGACTGTTCCAAACAGAGGGCGTCAAACAGATGGCAGCAAACAGAGGGAGGCAAACAGAGCTCGGCAAACAGAGGGCGGCAAACAGAATGCCGCATACCGAAGGCGGCAAACAGTGGGCGGCAAACAGATTGCGGCAAACAAAGGGTGGCATACAGAGGGACCCAAACAGAAGGAGGCAAACAGAGGGCGCCAAAATAATGGCAGTAAACAGAGGGCGGCAAACAGAGGGCGACATACAGAGGGCGGCAAACAGAGTGCCCCAATCACAGGTCGGCAAACAGACGGCGCCAAACAGACGGTAGCAAACATAGAGCGGAAAACAGAGGGTGGTAAACAGAAGGCGGCAAACAGAGGGCCCCAAAAAGAGGGCGGAAAACAGAGGGCGGCAAACAGAGGGCGGCAAACAGAGGGCGGCAAACAGAGGGCGGCAAAAAGAGGGCGGCAAACAGAGGGTATCAAACAGAGAGTGGCAAACAGAGGGCTCCAACAGAGGGCCCCAAACAGAGGGCAGTGAACAGAGGGCGGCAAACAGAGTGCGGCAAACTGAGGCGGCAAACAGATGTTGGCAAACAGAGGGACCCAAAGAAAGCGTGGCAAACAGAGGGCCCCAAACAGAGGGTGTCAAACAGATGGCAGCAAACAGAGCTCGGCAAACAGAGGGCGGCAAACAGAAAGCCGCAAACCGATGGCGGCAAACAGAGGGTGGCAAAAGATTGTGGCAAACACAGGGTGGCAAACAGAGGGACCCAAACAGAGTGCCCCAAACTGAGGACAGTAAACAGGGGGTGGCAAACAGAGCGCAGCAAACAGAGGGATGCAAACAGAGGGCGGCAAACAGAGGACACCAAACAGAGTGCTCCAAACAGAGGGCCCGAAACAGAGGGCAGTAAACAGAGCGCGGCAAACAGAGCGCAGCAAGCAGAGGGATGCAAACAGAGGGCTCCAAACATGGGGCGGCAAACATTGGGCACCAAACAGAGGGCGGCAAAAAGCAGGTGGCAAACAGAGGGCGGGAAACAGAGGGCCCCAAACAGAGGTCAGGAAACAGACGGCGCCAAACAGACGGTGGCAAACATAGAGCGGAAAACAGAGGGCGGTAAACAGAAGGCGGCAAATAGAGGGCGGCAAACAGAGGGCCCCAAACAGAGGGCGGAAAACAGAGGGCGGCAAACAGAGTGTGGCAAACTGAGGTGGCAAACACATGTTGGCAAACAGAGGGACCCAAACAAAGGGCGGCAAACAGAGGGCCCCAAAGAGAGGGCGTCAAACAGATGGCTGCAAACAGAGGGCGGCAAACAGAGCTCGGCAAACAGAGGGCGGCAAACAGAAAGCCGCAAACCGAAGGTGGCAAACAGTGTGCGGCAAACAGATTGCGGCAAACAAAGGGCAGCAAACAGAGGGACCCAAACAGAAGGCGGCAAACGGAGGGCGGCAAACAGAGGGCCCCAAACAGAGGGCCCCAAGCAGAGGGCAGTAAACAGGGGGCGGCAAACAGAGGGCAGCAAACAGAGGGATGCAAACAGAAGGCTGCAAACAGAGGGCGGCAAACAGAGGGCACCAAACAGAGTGCCCCAAACAGAGGGCCGAAAGAAAGGGCAGAAAACAGAGGGCGGGAAACAGAGTGCAGCAAGCAGAGGGATGCGAAGAGAGGGTTCCAAACAGAGGGCGGCAAACAGCGGGTGGCAAACATAAGGCGGGAAACAGAGTGCCCCAATCAGATGTCAGCAAACAGACGGCGCCAAACCGATGGTGGCAAACATCGAGTGGACAACAGAGGGCAGTAACAGAAGGCGGCAAACAGAGGGCGGCAATCAGAGGGCCCCAAACAGAAGGTGGCAAACAGAGGGCAGCAAACAGGGGGCGGCAAACAGCGGGCGGCAAATAGAGGGAGGCAAACAAAGGACGACAATCAGAGGGCCACAAACAGAGGGCGGCAAACAGAGTGCAGAAAACAGAGGGATGCAAACAGAGGGCGGCAAACAGAGTGCCCAAAACTGAGGTTACCAAACAGACCGCGCCAAACAGACAGAGGCAAACATATGGCAGCATACAGAGCGCGGCAAACTGAGGGCTCAAAACAGAGGGCAGCAAACAGAGTGCAGCAAACAAAGGGCCGCAAATAGAGGGCGGAAAACAGAGGGTGGCAAACAGAGTGCGGCAAACAGAAGGCGCCAAACAGAGTGCCCCAAACAGAAGGCGGCAAACAGAGGGCAGCAAACAGAGGGAGGGAAAAAGAGGGCGGCAAACAGAGGGCGGCAAACAGAGGGCGGCAAACAAAGGCCCCAAACAGAGGGCAACAAACAGAAGGAGGCAAACAGACTACGGCAAACAGAGGGCTGCAAACAGAAGGCGGCAAACAGAGGGCAGCAAACAGAGGGCCCCAAAGAGAGGGCCCCAAACAGAGGGCGGCAAACAGAAGGTGGCAAACACAGGGCCCCCAACGGAGGGCGGAAAACAGAGGGCGGCAAACAGAGGGCCCCAAACAGAGGGCGGCAAACAGAGGGCGGCAAACAGAGTCCGCAAAACAGGGGGCGGCAAACTGAAAGCGGCAAACAGAGGGCGACAAACAGATGGAGGCAAACAGTGGGCTGCAAGCAGGTCACCCCAAACAGAGGGTGGCAAACATAGGGCGGCAAACAGACTGCGGCGAACAGAGGGCGGCGAACAGAGGGCGGCGAACAGAGGGCCCCCAACGGAGGGTGGAAAACAGAGGGCGGCAAACAGAGGGCAGCACCAGAGGGAGTAAACAGAGGGAGCAAAAAGAGGAAGGCAGAGGGCAGCAATAATAGGGCGGCAAACAGAGGGTAGCAAACAGAGGGATGCAAACAGAAGGCGGCAAACAGAGGGCGGCAAACAGAGGGCGGCAAACAGAGGGCACCAAACAGAGGGCGACAAACAGAGGGCACCATACAGAGGGCGGCAAACAGAGGGCCCCAAACAGACGGCAGTAAACAGAAAGCAGCAAACAGAGCGCAGCAAACAGAGAGATGCAAACAGAAGGCGGCAAACAGAGGGCGGCAAACAGAGGGCGGCAAACAGAGGGCCCCAAACAGGGGGCCCCAAACAGAGGGCAGAAAACAGCGGGTGGCAAACAGAGCGCAGCAAACAGAGGGTGGCAAACAGAGGGCGCCAAACAGAGGGCCCCAAACAGAGGGCACCAAACAGAGGGCGGCAAACAGAAGGCTCCAAACAGAGGGCGGTAAACAGAGTGGGACAAACTGTGGGCGACAAACAGAGGGATGCAAACAGAAAGCGGCAAACAGAGGGCCACAAACAGAAGGCGGCAAACACAGGGCCACAAACGGACGGCGGCAAACAGAAGGAGGCAAACAGACGGCGGCAAACAGAGGTCCCCAAACACAGTGCAACGAACAGAGGGCTCAAAACAGAGGGCCCCAAACAGAGGGCAGTAAACAGAGGGTGGTAAACTGAAGGCAGCAAACAGAGGGCAGCAAACAGAGGGTGGAAAACAGAGGGCCCCAAACAGAGGGTGGCAAACAGAGTGCGGCAAACAGAGGGCGGCAAAAAGAGTCCGGCAAACAGGGGGCGGGAAACTGAAAGCGGCAAACAGAGGGCGAGAAACAGAGGAGGGCAAACAGAAGTCTGCAAAAAGATGGCCCCAAAAAGAGGGCGGAAAACAGAGGGTGGCACACAAATGGGGGCAAACAGAGGGTGGCAAACAGAGGGCGGCAAACAGAGGGCGGGAAACAGAAGGTGGCAAAGAGAGGGCCCCAAAAAGAGGGCGGCAAACAGAGGGCCCCAAACAGAGGGCGTCAAACATGGGCCCCAAACAGAGGGCGGCAAACAGTGGGTGGCAAAACAGAGGGCGGCAAACAGAGGGCTGCAAACAGATGGCGGCAAACAGAGGGCGGCAAACAGAGCGCAGCAAACAGAGGGATGCAAACAGAGGGCTGCAAACAGAGGGCACCAAACAGAGTGCCCCAAGCAGAGGGCCCTAAACAGAGGGCGGTGAACAGAAGGCGGCAAACAGAGGGTGGCAAACAGAGGGCCCCAAACAGAGGGCAGAAAACAGAGGGTGGCAAACAGCGGGTGGCAAACAGATGGCGGCAATAAGAGGACGGCAAACTGAGGGCGGCAAACAGAGGGCGGTAATGGGGCGACGGCAAACAGAGGGCAGCAAACAGAGGGCAGCAAACAGAGGGTGGCAAACAGAGGGCAGTAATGGGACGACGGCAAACAGAGGGCAGCAAACAGAGGGCAGCAAATAGGGCGCAAGAAAGACGGCAGTAAACAGAGGGCAGCAAACAGAGGGCGACATACAGAGAGCGGTAAACAGAGGGCCCCAAACAGAGGGCGCCAAACAGAGGGCAGTAACCAGAGGGCGGCAAACAGAGGGCTGCAAACAGATGGTGGCAAACAGAGGGCGGCAAACAGAGTGCAGCAAACAGAGGGATGCAAACAGAGGGCTGCAAACAGAGGGCACCAAACAGAGTGCCCCAAGCAGAGGGCCCCAAACAGAGGGCAGTGAACAGAAGGCGGCAAACAGAGGGCGGCAAACAGAGGGGCCCCAAACAGAGGGCAGAAACAGAGGGTGGCAAAAAGCGGGTGGCAAACAGATGGCGGCAATAAGAGGACGGCAAATGAGGGCGGCAAACAGAGGGCGTAATGGGGACGAAGGCACAAACAGAGGGCAGCAAACAGAGGGCAGCAAACAGAGGGTGGCAAACAGAGGGCGGTAATGGGACGACGGCAAACAGAGGGCGGCAAACAGAGGGCAGCAAACAGAGGGCAGCAAATAGAGCGCAGCAAGCAGAGGGACGCAAACAGAGGGCTCCAAACAGAGGGCGGCTAACATTGGTCCCCAAACAGAGGGCGGCAAAAAGCGGGTGGCAAACAGAGGGAGGGAAACAGAGGGCCCCAAACAGAGAGCGGAAAACACAGGGCGGCAAACAGAGGGCGACAAACAGAGGGCAGCAAAGAAAGCACTGCAAACAGAGGGCAGCAAACAGAGGGAAGCATACGGCGGGCCACAAACAGAGGGCAGCAAACAGAGGGCGGCAAACAGAAGGCTCCAAACAGAGGGCGGCAAATTGAAGGCGGCAAACAGAGGTCCCCAAAGAGATTGCGGAAAACAGAGGGCGGCAAACAGAGGGCTTCAATCAGAGGGCAGCAAACAGTGGGAGGCAACCTGAGGGATGCAAGCAGAGCGCGGCAAACATAGGGTGGCATACTGCGGGCGGCAAAGAGAGGGCCCCAAACAGAGGGCGGAAAACAGGGGGCGGCATTCAGAGGGCTCAAGTCAGAGGGCGGTAAACAGAGGGCGGCAAACAGAGAGCGGCAAACAGAGGGTGGCAAACAGAGAGCGCAAAACAGAGGGTGGCAAACTGAGGGCCCCAAACAGATGTTGACAAACAGAGGGACTCAAATAAAGGGTGGCAAACAGAGGGCGGCAAACAGAGGGCCCCAAACAGAGGGTGTCAAACAGATGGCAGCAAACAGAGGGCGGCAAACAGAAAGCCGCAAACCGAAGGCGGCAAACAGAGGCTGTCAAACAGATTGCAGCAAACAGAGGGACCCAAACAGAAGGCGGCAAACAGAGGGCGCCAAAAAGACAGCAGTAAACAGAAGGAGGCAAACAGAGGGCGACATACAGAGGGCGGCAAACAGAGGGCCCCAAACAGAGGGCAGTAAACAGAGGGCAGTAAACAGGGGTTGGCAAACAGAGCACTGCAAACAGATGGATGCAAACAGAGGGCTGCAAACAGAGGGCGGCAAACAGAGGGCACCAAACAGAGTGCCCCAAACAGAGGGCCCGAAAGAGAGGGCAGTAAACAGAGGGCGGCAAACAGAGCGCAGCAAGCAGAGGGATGCAAACAGAGGGCTCCAAACAGAGGGCGGAAAACATTGGTCCCCAAACAGAGGGCGGCAAAAAGCGGGTGGCAAACAGAGGGCCGGAAACAGAGGGCCCCAAACAGAGAGCGGAAAACAGAGGGTGGCAAACAGAGTTCGGCAAACAGAGTGCCCCAATCCGAGGTCAGGAAACAGACGGCGCCAAACAGACGGTGGCAAACATAGAGTGTAATACAGAGGGCGGTAAACAGAAGGCGGCAAATAGAGGGTGGCAAACAGAGTGCGGCAAACTGAGGCGTCAAACAGATGGCTGCAAACAGAGGGCGGCAAACAGAGCTCGGCAAACAGAGGGCGGCAAACAGAAAGCCGCAAACCGAAGACGGCAAACAGTGGGCGGCAAACAGATTGCGGCAAACAAAGGGCGGCAAACAGATGGACCCAAACAGAAGGTGGCAAACAGAGGGCGGCAAACAGAGGGCCCCAAACAGAGGGCCCCAAACAGTGGGCAGTAAACAGGGGGTGGCAAACAGAGTACTGCAAACAGAAGGATGCAAATAGACGGCTGCAAACAGAGGGCGGCAAACAGAGGGCACCAAACAGAGTGCCCCAAACAGCGGGAAACAGAGGGCCCCAAAAAGAGAGCGGAAAACAGAGGGCGGCCAACAGAGGGCGGCAAACAGAGTGCCCCAATCAGATGTCAGCAAACAGACGGCGCCAAACAGACGGTGGCAAACATAGAGTGGAAAACAGAGGGCGGTAACAGAAGGCGGAAAACAGAGGGCGGCAAACAGAGGGCCCCAAACAGAGGGTGGAAAACAAACGGCAGCAAACAGAGGGCGGCAAACAGAGTGCCCCAAACAGAGGGCACTAAACAGAAGTCGGCAAACAGAGGGCGGCAAACAGAGGGCCCCAAACAGAGGGTAGTAAACAGAGGTCGGAAAACAGAGGGCGGCAACAGAGGGCTCCAAACAGAGGGCGGCAAAAAGAGGGCTCCAAACAGAGGGCGGCAAAAAGAGGGCGGCAAACAGAGAGCCCCAAACAGAATGCAGCAAACAGAGAGAGGGAAACAGAGGGACCAAAAAGAGGACGGCAAACAGAGGGCGCCAAACAGAGGGCCCAAACAGAGGGTGGCAAACAGACGGAAGCAAACAT
>JAGIQG010000051.1:292440-318445 GCA_024679065.1 Sphyrna mokarran | reverse complement strand
CAAACATAGGGCGCCAAACAGAGCGCAGCAAACAGAGGGATGCAAACAGAGGGTGGCAAACAGAGGGCGGAAAACAGAGGGTGGCAAACAGAGGGCGGCAAACAGAGGGCGGCAAACAGAGTGCCCAAATAAAGGGCAGCAAACAGAAGGCACCAAACAGAGGTAGGCAAACATGGGGCGGCAAACAGAGGTCGGCAAACAGAGTGCGGCAAACAGAGGGTGGCAAACAGAGGGCGGCAAACGGAGCGGCAAACAGAGGGCCGCAAATAGGGGGTGGCAAACAGAGGGCGGCAAACAGAGGGCGGCAAACAGAGAGAGTAAACAGAGGGTGGCAAACAGAGTGCGGCAAAGGTAGGGCGGCAAACAGAGTGCGGCAATCAGAGGTCGGCAAACAGAGGGTGCCAAACAGAGGTAGGCAAACAGAGGGCGGCAAACAGAGTGCGGCAAACAGAGGGCGGCAAACAGAGGGCCCCAAACAGAAGGCAGCAAACAGAGGGCCCCAAACAGAAGGCGGAAAGCAGAGGGCAACTAACTGAGGGCAGCAAACCGAGTGCAGCAAACAGAGGAAAGCAAACAGAGGGCGGCAAACAGAGTGCCCCAATCAGAGGTCAGCAAACAGACGGCGCCAAACAGAGGGAGGCAAACATCGGGCGGAAAACAGAAGGCGGCAAACCGAGGGCAGCAAACAGAGGGCGGCAAACAGGGGGCCACAAACAGAGGACACCAAACAGAGGGCAGTAAACAGAGGGCGGCAAACAGAGAACGGCAGACAGAGGGCCACAAACAGGGGGCGGCAAACAGAAGGCGGAAACAGAGGTTGGCAACAAGAGGGCGGCAAACAGATGGCGGCAAACAGAGTGCCCCAATCAGAGGTCAGCAATCAGATGGCGCCAAACTGAGGGAGGCAAACGTAGGGCGGCAACAGAAGGCGGCAAAACGAGGGCGGCAAGCAGAGGGCGGCAAACAGAGGGCCCCAAACAGAGGGAATCAAATAGATTGCGACAAACAGATGGTGGCAAACAGAGGGCCCCAAACAGAAGGCGGCAAACAGGGGGCGGCAAACACAGGGCCCCAAACAGAGGGCAGTTTACAGTGGGTGGTCAAAAAAGGGCAGCAAACAGAGGGCGGCAAACAGCGGGCGATAAACAGAGGGCAGCAACAGTGAGTGGCAAACAGAGGGTCCCAATCAGAGGGTGGCATAGAGTGGGTGGCAAACAGAGGGCCCCAAACCGAGGGCGGCAAACAGAGGGCGGCAAAGAGAGGGCCCTAAACAGAAGGCAGCAAACAGAGGGCCACAAATGGAGTGCGGCAAACAGACGGCCTCAAACAGAAGGCGGCAAAAAGAGGGCAGAAAACAGAGGGAGGCAAAAAGAGAATGGCAAACACAGGGCGGCAAACAGAGGTAGGCAAACAGAGGGCCCCAATCAGAGGGCGGCAATCTGAAGGAGGCAAACGTAGGGTAGCAAAGAGAGGGCGGCAAAGAGAGGGCACAAAACAGAGGGCCCCAAAAAGAGGGCTCCAAACGGAGTGCTCCAGCAGAGCGCAGCAAACATTCGGCAGCAAACAGAGGGCGGCAAAAAGAGGGCCGCATACAGAGGGTGGCAAACAAAGGGCCCCAAACAGAAGATGGAAAACAGAGGGCGGCAAAAAGAGGGCGGCAAACTGAGGGCGGCAAACAAAGGGACCCAAACAGAAGGCGGCAAACAGAGGGCAGAAAACTGAGGGCCGCAACCAGAGGGCAGTAAACAGAGGGCGGCAGCAGAGGGCGGCAAACAGAGGGCGGAAAACAGAGGGCGGCAAACAGAGGGCCCCAAAGAGAAGGCAGCAAACAGAGGGCAGAAAACAGAGGGAGGCAAAAAGAAGACGGCAAAAAGAGGGCAGCAAACAGAGGGCCCCAAACAGAGGGCGGCAAACAGAAGGAGGCAAATATAGGGTGGCAAACAGAGGGCGGCAAACAGAGGGTGGCAAACAGAGGGCCCCAAACAGAGGGCGGCAAACAGAGGGCCCCAAAACGAGGGCAGTAAACAGAGGGCGGCAAACAGAGGGCGGCAAACAGGGGGTGGCAAACAGAGGGCGGCAAACAGAGGGAGAGAAACAGAGGGTGTCAAACAGAGGGCGGCAAACAGAGGGCGGAAAACAGAGGGCGGCAAACAGAGGGCCCAAAAAGAAGGCGGCAAACAGAGGGCAGAAAACAGAGGGCGGCAAAAAGAGGGTGGCAAACAGAGGGCGGCAAACAGAGGGCGGCAAACAGAGGGCGGCAAACAGAGGGCGGCAAACAGAGGGCGGCAAACAGAGGGCGGAAAACAGAGGGCCAAAAACAGAGGGCCAAAAACAGAGGTCCAAAAACAGAGGTCCAAAAACAGAGGGCGGCAAACAAAGGGCGGCAAACAGAGGGCGGCAAACAGAGGGCGGCAAACAGAGGGCGGCAAACAGAGGGCGGCAAACAGAGGGCGGCAAACAGAGGGCGGCAAACAGAGGGCCCCAAACAGAAGGCGGCAAATACAGAGCAACAAACTGAGGGCTGCAAACAGAGCGACGCAAACAGAGGAATGCAAACAGAGTTCGGCAAACAGAGGGCGGCAAACAGAGGGCGGCAAACAGAGGGCCCCAAACAGAGGGTGTCAAACAGAGGGCAGCAAACATGGGCGGCAAACAGAGGGTGGCAAACAGAGTGCCTCAATCAGAGGGCAGCAAACAGAAAGCACCAAACAGAGGTAGGCAAACATAGGGCAGCAAACAGAAGGCGGCAAACAGCGTGAGGCAAACAGAGAGTGGCAAACAGACGGCGGCAAATGGACGGCGGCAAGCAGAAGGCCCCAAATAGAAGGCGGCAAACAGAGGGCAGCAAACTGACGGCGGCAAACAGAGGGGTTGAAACAGAGGGTGGCAAACAGAGAGCGGCAAACAGACAGCGGCAAACATACTGCCCCAATCAGAGGTCAGCAAACAGACTGCGCCAAACACAGATAGGCAAACATAGGGCAGCAAACAGGAGGGCGGAAAACAGATGGCGGCAAACAGAGGGCCCCACACAGAAGGCAGCAGACAGAGGGCATCAAACTGAGGGCAGCAAACAGAGCACAGCAAACAGAGGGATGCAAACAGAGGGCGGCAAACAGAGGGTGGAATGCAGAGGGTGGCAAACAGGGGGCAGAAAACAGAGGGAGAGAAACAGAGGGTGGCAAACAGAGGGCCACAAACAGAGGGCGGCAAACAGAGCAAGGCACGAAGTAATGGCAAACAGAGGGCGGCAACAGGGGGCGGCAAACAGAGCGGCCCAAACAGAGGGCCCCAAACAGAGGGCAGTAAACAGAGGGCGGCAAACAGAGGGCAGCAAACAGAGGGCAGCAAATAGAGTGTTGCAAACAGACGGCGGCAAACAGAGGGCACCAAACAGAGGGTGTCAAACAGAGGGCAGCAAACAGTGGGCGTCAAACAGAGAATGGCAAACAGAGGGCGGCAAACCGGGGACCCCAAACAGAGGGCATCAAACAGCAGAAGGCAAACAGAGTGCGGCAAACAGAGGGCGGCAAACGGAGGGCGGCAATCAGAGGGCCCCAAACAGAAGGCAGCAAACAGAGGGCGGCAAACAGAGGGAGGTAAACAGAGGGCGGCAAACAGAGGGCGGCGAACAGAGTGCGGCAAACAGAGGGAGAGAAACAGAGGGTGGCAAACAGAGGGCGGCAAACAGAGGGCCACAAACAGAGGGCGGCAAATATAGGGCAACAAACAGAGGGCGGCAAACAGAGCAAAACAAACAGAGGAATGCAAACAGAGGGCGGTAAACAGAGGGCGGCAAACAGAGGGCGGCAAACAGAGGGCGGGAAACAGAGGGCCCCAAACAGAGGGCGGCAGACAGTGGGCAACAAACTGAGGGTGGCAAACAGAGGGCAGCAAACAGAGGGATGCAAACAGAGGGCGGCAAACAGAGGGCAGAAAACAGAGGGCGGCAAACAGAGGGCACCAAACAGAGGTCGGCAAACATAGGGCGGCAAACTGAGGGCGGCAAACAGAGGGCGGCAAAAAGAGTGCCCCAATCAGAGGGCAGCAAACAGAGGGCGGCAAACAGAGGGCGGCAAACAGAGGGCGGCAAACAGAGGGCAGCAAACAGAGGGCGAGATACAGAGGGCGGCAAAAAGAGGGCGGCAAACAGAGGGCGGCAAACAGAGGGCGGCAAACAGAGGGCCCCAAACAGGAGGCGGAAAATAAGGGGCAAAAAACGAGGGCGGCAAACAGAGGGCAGCAAACAGAGGGCTGCAAACAGAGGGCGGCAAACAGAGGGCGGCAAACAGAGGGCGGCAAACAGAGGGCGGCAAACAGAGGGCGGCAAACAGGGGCCAAACAGAGGGCGGCAAACAGAGGGCGGCAAACAGAGGGCGGCAAACAGAGGGCGGCAAACAGAGGGCGGCAAACAGAGGGCGGCAAACAGAGGGCTGCAAACAGAGGGCGGCAAAAAGAGGGCTGCAAACAGAGGGCTGCAAACAGAGGGCGGCAAACAGTGGGCGGCAAACAGAGGGCGGCAAAAAGTGGGCGGTAATCAGAGGGCGGCAAACACAGGGCAGCAAACAGAGGGCAGCAAACAGAGGGCGGCAAACAGAGGGCGGCAAACAGAGGGCGGCAAACAGAGGGCGGCAAACAGAGGGCGGCAAACAGAGGGCGGCAAACAGAGGGCGGCAAACAGAGGGCGGCAAACAGAGGGCCGCAAACAGAGGGCGGCAAACAGAGGGCGGCAAACAGAGGGCGGCAAACAGAGGGCGGCAAACAGAGGGCGGCAAACAGAGGGCGGCAAACAGAGGGCGGCAAACAGAGGGCGGCAAACAGAGGGCGGCAAACAGAGGGCGGCAAACAGAGGGCGGCAAACAGAGGGAGAGAAACAGAGGGTGGCAAACAGAGGGCGGCAAACAGAGGGAGAGAAACAGAGGGTGGCAAACAGGGGCGGCAAACAGAGGGGAAACAGAGGGCGGCAAACAGAGGGCGAGAAACAGAGGGCGGCAAACAGAGGGCGGCAAACAGAGGGCGGCAAACAGAGGGCCCCAAACAGAAGGCAGCAAGCAGAAGGCAACTAACTGAGGGCGGCAAACAGAGCGCAGCAAACAGAGGAAAGCAAACAGAGGTCATCAAACAGAAGGCGCCAAACTGAGTGAGGCAAATGTAGGGCGGCAACAGAAGGTGGCAAACCGCGGGCGGTAAACAGAGGCCGGCAAACAGAGGGCCCCAATCAAAGGGCCCCAAGCAGAGGGCAGTAAACAGAGGGCGGCAGACAGAGGGGGGCAAACAGGGGACGGCAAACAGAGGGCGGCAAACAGAGTGTGTCAAACAGTGGGTGGCAAACAGATGGCCCAAACAAAGGGTCCGAAACAGAGCGCAGAGAAGAGAGGGCGGCAAACAGAGGGCGGCAAACAGAGTGTGTCAAACAGTGGGTGGCAAACAGAGGGCGGCAAACAGAGTGCCCCAACCAGAGGGCGGAAAACAGAGGGAGGCAAACGGAAGGCGGCAGAGTGCGGCAAACAGAGGGCAGCAAACAGGGGGCGGCAAACATAGGTTCCCAAACTGAGGGCGGCAATCTGAGCGCGGCAAACAGAGCGCAGCAAACAGAGGGATGCAAACTGATGGCTGCAAAGAGAGGGCCCAAAACATTGGGCAGCAAACCGAGGGCAGGAAACGGAGGGCGGAAAACAGAGGGCCCCAAACAGAGGGCGGAAAACAGAGGGTGGCAAACAGAGTGCGGCAAACAGAGGGCGGCAGACAGAGTACCCCAATCAGAGGTCAGCAAACAGATGGAGAGAAACAGAGGTTGGCAAACAGAGGGCCCATCCTGAAGGCGGCAAATAGAGGGCAATACTGAGGGATGCAAACAGAGGGTGGCAAAAAAAGGGCAGCAAACAGAAGGTGGCAAACAGAGGGCTCGAAACAGAGGGCGGCAAACAGAGGGAGGCAAAAAGAGGACGGCAAACAGAGGGCGGCAATCAGAGGCCGGCAACCAGAGTAATCAGAGGGCGGCAAACAGAGGGTGAACAGAGGGCGGGAAAAAGAGGGCCCAAACAGAGGGCGGCAAACTGAGGGCGGCAAACAGAGGGAGGCAAAAAGAGGACGGCAAACAGTGGGCGGCAAACAGAGGGTGGCAAACAGAGGGTGGCAAACAGAGGGCGGCAAACAGGGGGCGGCAAACAGAGGGGGGCAAACAGTGGACGGCAATCAGCGGGCCCAAACAAAGGGACCGAAACAGAGCGCAGTGAAGAGAGGGCAGCAAACAGAGTGCCCAAAAAAGAGGGCGGAAAACAGAGGGAGGCAAACAGAGGGCGGCAAGAAGACAAACACAAGGCAGCAGACAGTGGGTGGCAATCAGAGGGCGGCAAACAAAGGGGCTCAAACAGAAGGTGACAAACAGAGGTCGCCAAATAGAGGGCGGCAAATAGAGGGCGGCAAACAGAGGGCGGCAAACAGAGGGCCCCAAACAGAGGGCGTAAAACAGAGGGAGGGAAACAGAGGGTGGCAAACAGAGGGTGGCAAACAGAGGGCGGCAAATGCAGGGCCCCAAAGAGAAGGCGGCAAACAGAGGGCAAGAAACTGAGGGCGGCAAACACAGCACAGCAAACAGACGGATGCAAATAGAGGGCGGCAAATAGAGGGTGGAAAACAGGGTGGCAAACAGAGGGCGGCAAACAGAGGGCCCCAAACAGAAGGCGGCAAACAGAGTGCAGCAAACAGATGGCGGCAAACAGAAGGCGGCAAACAGAGGGGGGCAAACAGAGGACGGGAAACAGAGGGCCTCAAACAGCGGGCGGAAAAAAGAGGGTGGAAAACAGAGGTCAGCAAACAGACGGCGCCAAACAGAGTTAGGCAAACATAGGGCGGCAAACAGAAGACGGCAAACAGCGGGAGGCAAACAGAGGGCGGCAAAAAGAGGGCGGAAAACGGAGGGCGGCAAACAGAGGGTGGCAAACAGGGGGAGGGAAACAGAGGGTGGCAAACAGAGGGCGGCAAAGAGAGGGAGAGAAACAGAGGGTGTCAAACAGAGGGTGGCAAACAGAGTGCAGCAAACAGAGGGCGGCAAACAGACGGCGTCAAACAGAGGGCGGCAAACAGAAGGAGGCCAGCAGTGGGCAACTAACTGAGGGCGGCAAACAGAGCACAGCAAACAGAGGAAAGCAAACAGAGGGCGGCAAACTGAGGGCGGCAAACTGCGGGCGGCAAGCAGAGGGCCCCAAACACAGGGCGGCAAACAGAGGGCGGCAAACAGAGGGCGCCAAACAGAGGGAGGCAAACATAGGGCGGCAAACAGAAGGCGGCAAACAGCGGGAGGCAAACAGAGTGCGGCAAACAGAGGGCGGCAAACAGAGGGTGGCAAACAGGGGGAGGGAAACAGAGGGTGGCAAACAGAGGGAGAGAAGCCGAGGGTGGCAAACAGAGGGCGTCATACAGAGGGTGGAAAACAGAGGGCGGCAAACAGAGGGCCCCAAACAGAAGAAGGCCAGCAGTGGGCAATTAGCTGAGGGCGGCAAACACAGTGCAGCAAACAGAGGAAAGCAAACAGAGGGCGGCAAACTGAGGGCGGCAAACTGAGGGCGGCAAACAGAGTGCCCCAATCAGAGGTCAGCAAACAGACGGCGCCAAAAAGAGGGAGGCAATCATAGGGCGGCAAAAAGAAGGCGGCAAACCGAGGGCAACAAACAGATGGCGGCAAACAGTGGGCCACAAACAGAGGGCCCAAATCAGAGGGCAGTAACAGAGGGCGGCAAAAAGAGGGCCGCAAACAGAGTTCGGAAAACAGCGGGCGGCAAACAGAGTGCAGCAAACAGAGGGCAGCAAACAGAGGGCGGCAAAGAGACGGCAGAAAGCAGAGGGGGGCAAACAGCGTGCCGCAAACAGAGGGCGGTAAACAGAGGGCGACATACAGAGGGCGGCAAACAGAGAGCGGCAAACACAATGCCCCAAACAGAGGGTGGCAAACAGAGGGCGGCAAACAGAGGGCCCCAAACAGATGGCAGTAAACAGAGGGCGGCAAACAGAGGGCGGCAAACAGTGGGCGATGAACAGAGGGTGGCAAACAGCGTGTTGCAAACAGAGGGACCCAAACAGAGGGCGGCAAACAGAGGATGGACAAATGAGGGCGGCAAACAGAGTTCCCCAAACAGAAGGTGGCAAACAGCGGGCGGCAAACAGAGTGCGGCAAACAGAGGGCGACAAACAGAGGGCGGCAAACAGAGGGCCCCAAACAGCTGGCAGTAAAGAGAGGGTGGCAAACAGAGGGCGGCAAACAGACTGCGGCAAAGAGAGGGCGACAAACAGATTACGGCAAACAGAGGGTGGCAAACAGATGTCACCAATCAGAGTTCGGCAAACAGAGGGTGGCAAACATAGGGCGCCAAACAGAACGCAGCAAACAGAGGACGGCAAACAGAGCGCCCCAAACATAGGGCGGCAATCAGAAGGAGGCAAACATAGGGAGGCAAACAGAGCACGGGAAACAGTGGGCGGAAAAAGAGGGCGGCAAACAGATGGCCCCGAACAGAGGGCTGCAAACAGAGGTCGACAAACAGAGGGCACCAAAAAGAGGTTGGAAAACAGAGGGTGGCAAACTGAGGGCGGCAAGCAGAGGGCAGCAAACAGAGGGAGGCAAACAGAGGGGGGCAAACAGGGTGCGGCAAACAGAGGGCGGCAAACAGAGGGCAGAAAACAGTGGGCGGCAAACAAAGGGCCCATAAAGAGGGACCGAAACAGAGCGCAGTAAAGAGAGGGCGGCAAACAGAGTGCCCTAAACAGAGTGCAGCAAACAGAGGGCGGCAAACAGAGGGAGGCAAAAAGAGGACGGCAAACAGAGGGTGGCAAACAGAGGGTGGCAAACAGAAGGCGGCAAGCAGAGGGCAGCAAACAGAGGGCCGCAAACAGAGTTCGGAAATCAGAGGGCGGCAAACAGAGGGCAGCAAACAGAGGGCCCCAAACAGACGACAGAAAGCAGAGGGCAGCAAACAGAGTGCGGCAAACAGAGGGCGGCAAACAGAGGGCGGGCAAACAGAGAGCAGCAAACACAGTGCCCCAAACAGAGGGTGGCAAACAGAGGACGGCAAACAGAAGACGGCAAACAGGGCCCCAAACAGAGAGCCCCAAACAGATGGCAGTAAACAGAGGGCGGCAAACAGAGGGTGGCAAACAGAGGGCGATGAACAGAGGGCGGCAAACAGATCGTTGCAAACAGAGGGACCAACAGATGACAACAAACAGAGGGCAGCAAACAAAGGATGGCAAACAGAGGGCGGCAAACAGAGGGAAGCAAACAGTGGGCGGCAAACAGAAGGCGGCAAACAGAGGGCGGCCAACAGAGGGCCCCAAACAGAGGGTGGAAAAAAGAGGGTGGCAATCAGAGTGCGGCAAACAGACGGCGGCAAACAGAGTGCCCCAATGAGATGTCAGCAAACAGACGGCGCCAAACAGAGATAGGCAAACATAGGGCGGCAAACAGAAGGCGGCAAACAGTGAGAGGCAAACAGAGTGCGGCAAACTGAGGGTGGCAAATGGAGAGCGGCAAACAGAGGGCCCCATACAGAAGGCGGCAAACAGCGGGAGAGAAACAGAGGGTGGCAAACAGAGGGCGGCAAACAGAGGGAGAGAAACAGAGGGTGGCAAACAGAGGACGGCAAACAGAGGGCGGCAAACAGACGGCCCCAAACAGAAGGCAGCAAGCAGAAGGCAACTAACTGAGGGCGGCAAACAGAGCGCAGCAAACAGAGGAAAGCAAACAGAGGTCATCAAACAGAAGGCGCCAAACTGAGTGAGGCAAATGTAGGGCGGCAACAGAAGGTGGCAAACCGCGGGCGGTAAACAGAGGCCGGCAAACAGAGGGCCCCAATCAAAGGGCCCCAAGCAGAGGCCAGTAAATAGAGGGCGGCAGATAGAGGGGGGCAAACAGGGGACGGCAAACAGAGGGCGGCAAACAGAGTGTGTCAAACAGTGGGTGGCAAACAGAGGGCGGCAAACAGAGTGCCCCAACCAGAGGGCGGAAAACAGAGGGAGGCAAACGGAAGGCGGCAACAGAGTGCGGCAAACAGAGGGCAGCAAACAGGGGGCGGCAAACATAGGTTCCCAAACTGAGGGCGGCAATCTGAGCGCGGCAAACAGAGCGCAGCAAACAGAGGGATGCAAACTGATGGCTGCAAAGAGAGGGCCCAAAACATTGGGCGGCAAACCGAGGGCAGGAAACGGAGGGCGGAAAACAGAGGGCCCCAAACAGAGGGCGGAAAACAGAGGGTGGCAAACAGAGTGCGGCAAACAGAGGGCGGCAGACAGAGTACCCCAATCAGAGGTCAGCAAACAGATGGAGAGAAACAGAGGGTGGCGAACAGAGGGCGGCAAACAGAGGAGGGCAAACAGAGGGAGGCAACCAGAGGGCCCCATCCTGAAGGCGGCAAATAGAGGGCAACACACTGAGGGCGGCAAACAGAGCGCAGCAAACAGAGGGATGCAAACAGAGGGTGGCAAACAAAGGGCAGCAAACAGAAGGTGGCAAACAGAGGGCCCCAAACGGGGGGGCAAACAGAATGTGGCAAAGAGAGGGCCCGAAACAGAGGGCGGCAAACAGAGGGCGGCAAACAGAGGGAGGCAAAAAGAGGACGGCAAACAGAGGGCGCAATCAGAGGCCGGCAACCAGAGTAATCAGAGTGCGGCAAACAGAGGGCGGCAGACAGAGTACCCCAATCAGAGGTCAGCAAACAGATGGAGAGAAACAGAGGGTGGCAAACAGAGGGTGGCAAACAGAGGGAGGCAACCAGAGGGCCCCATCCTGAAGGCGGCAAATAGAGGGCAACACACTGAGGGCGGCAAACAGAGCGCAGCAAACAGAGGGATGCAAACAGAGGGTGGCAAACAAAGGGCAGCAAACAGGAGGTGGCAAACAGAGGGCCCCAAACGGGGGGGCAAACAGAATGTGGCAAAGAGAGGGCCCGAAACAGAGGGCGGCAAACAGAGGGTGGCAAACAGAGGGAGGCAAAAAGAGGACGGCAAACAGAGGGCGGCAATCAGAGGCCGGCAACCAGAGTAATCAGAGGGCGGCAAACAGAGAACGGCAAACAGAGGGTGGCAAACAGAGGGCGATGAACAGAGGGCGGCAAACAGAGCGTTGCAAACAGAGGGACCAACAGATGACGTCAAACAGAGGGCAGCAAACAAAGGATGGCAAACAGAGGGCGGCAAACAGAGGTCCCCAAACAGAAGGTGGCAAACAGAGTGCAGCAAACAGAGGGCGGCAAACGGAGGGTGGCAAACGGAGGCTGGCAAACAGAGGGCCCCAAACAGAAGGCGGCGAACAGAGGACGGCAAACAGAGGGCGGCAAACAGAGGGAGGGAAACAGAGGGTGGCCAACAGAAGGCGGCAAACAGAGGGAGGGAAACAGAGGGTGGCAATCAGAGGGCAGCAAACAGTGGGCAGCAAAGAGAGTGCGGCAAACAGAGGGAGGCAACCAGATGGCGACAAACAGAGGGCCACAAACAGAAGGCGGCAAACAGAGGGCAACAAACTGAGGGCGGCAAACAGGGAACAGCAAATAGAGGGCCCCAAACAGAGGGCGGAAAAGAGACGGCGGCAAACAAAGGGTGGTAAACAGTGGGCCCCAAACAGAGGGCGGAAAACAGAGTGCAGCAAACAGAGGGCAGCAAACAGAGGCCAGCAAACAGAGGGTGGCACACGGAGGGTGGCCAAAAGAGGGCGAAAAACAGAGGGCGGAAAACAGAGGGCGGCAAACAGAGTGTCCCAAACAAAGGGCAGAAAACAGAGGGCGGCAAAGAGAGGGAGGCAAACAGAGAGAGGCAAACAGAGGGTGGCAAACAGAGTGCCCCAAACAAAGGACAGCAAACAGAGGGCAGCAATCATAGTGCCCCAAACAGAGGGCAGCAAGCAGAGGGAGGCAAACAGAGGGCCCCAAACAAAGTGCAGCAAACAGAGGGCGGCAATCATAGTGCCCCAAGCAGAGGGCGGCAAGCAGAGGACGGCAAACAGAGGGCGAAAAACAGAGGGCGGCAAACACAGTGCGGCAAACAGAGGGAGGCAAACAGAGGGAGGCAAACACAGGGCGATAAACAGAGGGCCCCAAACTGAGGGCGGCAAACAGAGAGCGGCAAATAGAGGGCTGCAAATAGATGGCGGCAAAGAGAGGACGGCAAACAGAGTGCCCCAAAAAGAGGGCCCCAAACAGAGGCCAGAAAACAGAGTGCGGCAAACAGAGGGCCCCAAACAGACGGCAGAAAATAGTGGGCGGCAAACAGAGCCAGGCAAACAGAGGGCGGCAAACAGGGGGCGGCAAACTCAAAGCAGCTAACACAACCGTGACAAACAGAGGGCGGCAAACAGAGGACTGCAAACAAAGGGCGACGAACAGGAGGCTCCAAACAGAGGGCCCCAAACAGAGGGCTTTAAACAGAGGGTGGCAAACAGAGGGCGGCAAACAGAAGGTGGCAAACAGAGGGCCCAAAAAAGAGGGCGGCAAACAGAGTGCGGCAAACAGAGGGCCCCAAACAGAGGGCCCCAAACAGAGGGCCACAAACAGAGGGCAGTAAGCATGGGGTGGCAAACAGAGGGCGGCAAACAGAGGGCCGCCCAAACAGAGGGCAGTAAGCATGGGGTGGCAAACAGAGGGCAGCAAACAGAGGGCCCCAAACAGAGGGCCGCAAACAGAGGGCCGCAAACAGAAGGTGGCAAACACAGGGCCCCCAACGGAGGGCGGAAAACAGAGGGTGGCAAACAGACGGCCCCAAACAGACGGCAGTAAACAGAGGGCGGCAAACAGCGCAGCAAACAGAGAGATGCAAACAGAAGGCGGCAAACAGAGGGCGGCAAACAGAGTGCACCAAACAGGGGGTCCCAAACAGAGGGCAGAAAACAGCGGGCGGCAAACAGAGCGCAGCAAACAGAGGGATGCAAACAGATGGCGGCAAACAGAGAGCACCAAACAGAGGGAGACAAGCAGAGGGCAGCAAACAGAGGGCGGCAAAGAGCGTGTCCCAATCAGAGGTCAGCAAACAGACGGCGCCAAACAGACGGAGGCAAACATAGGGTGGCAAACAGAGGTCGGCAAACAGAAGGCGGCAAAGAGAAGGCGGCAAACAAAGGACACCAAACAGAGGGGGGAAAAAAGAGGACGGCAAACAGAGGGTGGCAAAAAGAGGGTGGCAAACAGAGGGACCAAACAGAGGGCAGCAAACAGAGGGCAGTCTAAAGAGGGCAGCAAACAGAGGGTGGCAAGCATTGGCCCCAAACAGAAGGAGCCAAACAGAGGGCAGCAAACAGAGGGTGGCAAACAGAGGGCGGCAAACAGAGGGCGGCAAACAGAGGGCCCCAAACAGAGGGCCTCAAACAGAGGGAAGCAAACAGAGAGCGGCAAATAGATTGCAGCAAACAGAGGGCGGCAAACAGAGGGTGCCAAACAGAGGGCCCCAAACAGAGGGCACCAAACAGAGGGCAGTAAACAGAGGGCGGCAAACAGAGCGCAGCAAACAGAGGGATGCAAACAGAAGGCGGCAAACTGAGGGCACCAAACAGAGGGAGACAAACAGAGGGCAGCAAACAGAGGGCGGCAAAGAGAGTGTCCCAATCAGAGGTCAGCAAACAGACGGCGCCAAACAGACGGAGGCAAACATAGGGTGGCAAACAGAGGTCGGCAAACAGAAGGCGGCAAAGAGAAGGTGGCAAACAGAGGGCCCCCAACAGAGGGTGGCAAACAGAGGGTTCCAAACAGAGGGTGGCAAACAGAAGGTTGCAAACAGAGGGCCCAAAAAAGAGGGCGGCAAACAGAGTGCGGGAAACAGAGGGTGGGAAACAGAGGGTGGCAAACAGGGGGCGGCAAACTGAGGGCCGCAAACAAAGGGCAATGAACAGGGGGCTCCAAACAGGGGGCCCCAAACAGAGGGCTTTAAACAGAGGGTGGCAAACAGAGGGCAGCAAACAGAAGGTGGCAAACAGAGGGCCCAAAAAAGAGGGCGGCAAACAGAGTGCGGCAAACAGAGGGCGGGAAACAGAGGGTGGCAAACAGAGGGCGGCAAACAGAGGGTGGCAAACAGAGGGCGGCAAACAGAGTGCGGCAAACAGGGGGCAGCAAACTGAAAGCAGCAAATAGAACCGTGACAAACAGAGGGCGGCAAACAGAGGGCCAAACGGAGGGCGGCAAACAGAGGGCAGCAAACAGAGGGTGGCAAACAGAGGGCGGCAAACAGAGTGCGGCAAACAGGGGGCGGCAAATTGAAAGCAGCAAACAGAACCGTGACAAACAGAGGGTGGCAAACAGGGGGCTGCAAACAGGGGGCGGCAAACTGAAAGCAGCAAACAGAACTGTGACAAACAGACGGCGGCAAATAGAGGGCCGCAAACAAAGGGCGACGAACAGTGGGCTCCAAACAGAGGGTCCCAAACAGAAGTCTTGAAACAGAGGGTGGCAAACAGAGGGTGGCAAACAGAGGGCCCCAAACAGAGGGTGGCAAAGAGAGGGTGGCAGAGTGCAGCAAATAGAGGGCAGCAAACTGAAAACAGTAAACAGAACCGTGACAAACAGAGGGCCCCAAATAAAGGGCGACGAACACGGGGCTCCAAACAGAGGGCCCTAAACAGAGGGCAGTAAACAGAGGGTGGCAAACAGAGGTTGGCAAACAGAGGGTGGCAAACAGAAGGTGGCAGGCAGAGGACAGCAAACCGTGGGCCCCAAACAGAGGGTGTCAAACAGTGGTCCCCAAACAGAGGGAGGTATACAGCGGGCGGCAAACAGAGTGCGCAAAAAGAGGGCGGCAAACGGAGGGCGGCAAACAGAGGGCCCCAAACAGAGGGCAGCAAAAAGAGAGCCCCAAACAGAGGGCGGCAAACACAGGGCGGCAAAATAAAGGCCACAAACAGAGGGCAGAAAGCAGAGGGCCCCAAACAGAGGGCGGAAAACAGAGGATGGCAAAAAGAAGGTGGCAAAAGAGGGCGGCAAACGCAGGGCAATAAACAGAGGTCGGCAAACAGAGGGCGTATACAGAGGTCGGCAAACTGAGGACGGCAAGCAGAGGGCCCCAACACAGGGCCATAAACTGAGGGCAGTAATCAGAAGGCGGCAAACAGAAGGCGGCAAAAAGAGGGCCCCAAACTGAGGGCGGAAATCAGTGGGCGGCAAACGGAGGGCAGTAAACACAGGGCGGCAAACAGAGTGCGGCAAACAGAGGGCAACAAATAGAGGGTGGCAAAAAGAGGGCGGCAAACAGAGGGCCCCAAACAGAAGGTGGCAAACATAGGGTGGCAAACAGAGGGCGTAAAACAGAGCACGGCAAACAGTGGGCCCCAAACAGTGGGCGTCAAACAGAGGGCGGCAAACAGAGGGAGGCAAGAAGAGGACGGCAAACAGAGGGCGGCAAAAAGAGGGCAGAAAACAGGGGGCAGCAAACAGAGGGACCCAAACAGAGGGCGCCAAACAGAGGGCAGTAAACAGAGGGCGGCAAACAGACAGCAACGAACAGAGGGTGGCAAACAGAGTGCCCCAATCAGAGGTCAGCAAACAGACGGCGCCAAACAGACAGTGGCAAACACAGAGCGGCAAACAGAGGGCGGAAAACAGAGGGCAGAAAACAGAGGGCCCCAAACAGAGGGCGGAAAACAGAGGGTGGCAAACAGAGTGTGGCAAACAGAGGTCGGCAAACAGAGTGCCCCAATCAGAGGTCAGCAAAAAGACGACGCCAAACAGTGGTAGGCAAACATAGGGCGGCAAACAGAGGGCGACAAACAGAGGGCCCCAAACAGAAGGTGGCAAACATCGGGCGGCAAACAGAGGGCGGCGAGCAGATTGAGGGAAACAGAAGGTGGCAAACAGAGGGAGAGAAAGAGATGGTAGCAAACAGAGAGCGGAAAGAAAGTGCCGCAAACAGAGTGCCTCAAACTGAGGGCGGCAAACAGAGGGCCCCAACCAGAAGGCGGCAAATAGAGGGCAAAAAACTGTTAGCGGCAAAGAAAGGGAGAGAAACAGAGGGTGGCAAACCGAAGCCGGCAAACAGAGGGCCGCCAGCAGAGGGCGGCAAACAGAGAACGGCAAACAGAGGGCGGCAAACAGAGGGAGGCAAGAAGAGGACGGCAAACAGAGGGCGGCAAACAGAGGGAGGCAAGAAGAGGACGGCAAACAGAGGGCGGCAAACAGAGGGAGGCAAGAAGAGGACGGCAAACAGAGGGCGGCAAACAGAGGGAGGCAAGAAGAGGACGGCAAACAGAGGGCGGCAAACAGAGAGAGGCAAGTAGAGGACGGCATACAGAGGGCAGCAAACAGAGGGAGGCAAGAAGAGGAAGGCAAACAGAGGGCGGCAAACAGAGGGAGGCAAGAAGAGGACGGCAAACAGAGGGCGGCAAACAGAGGGAGGCAAGAGAGGACGGCAAACAGAGGGCGGCAAACAGAGGGAGGCAAGAAGAGGACGGCAAACAGAGGGCGGCAAACAGAGGGAGGCAAGAAGAGGACGGCAAACAGAGGGCGGCAAACAGAGGGAGGCAAGAAGAGGACGGCAAACAGAGGGCGGCAAACAGAGGGCAGAAAACAGGGGGCAGCAAACAGGGGGCGGCAAACAGACGGCAACGAACAGAGGGTGGCAAACAGAGTGCCCCAATCAGAGGTCAGCAAACAGACGGTGGCAAACATAGAGCAGCAAACAGAGGGTGGAAAACAGAGGGAGGCAAACAGAGTGTGGCAAACAGAGGGTGGCAATCAGAGGGTGGCAAACATAGGGCGGCAAAAAGAAGGCGGCAAACAGCGGGAGGCAAACAGAGTGCAGCAAACAGAGGGCGGCAAATGGAGGGCGGCAAACAGAGGGCCCCATACAGAAGGCGGCAAACAGAGGGTGGCAAACAGGGGGAGGGAAACAGAGGGTGGCAAACAGAGGGCGGCAAACAGAGGGAGAGGGGTGGCAAACAGAGGCGGCAAACAGACGGCGTGCAAACAGAGGGCGGCAAACAGAGGGCCCCGAAACAGAAGGAGGCCAGCAGTGGGCAACTAACTGAGGGCGGCAAACAGAGCGCAGCAAACAGAGGAAAGCAAACAGAGGGCGGCAAAATGAGGACGGCAAACTGAGGGCGGCAAGCAGAGGGCCCCAAACAGAGGGCGGCAAACAGAGGGCGGCAAACAGAAGGCGGCAAACGAGGGTAACAAACAGACGGCGGCAAACAGTGGGCACAAACAGAGGGCCCAAACTGAGGGCAGTTACAGAGGCGGCAAAAGAGAACGGCAGACAGAGGGCCCCAAGCAGAGGGTGGCAAACAGACTGTGACAAACAGAGTGTGGCAAACAGAGGGCGGCAAACAGATGGCGGCAAACAGAGTGCCCCAATCAGAGGGCAGCAAACAAACGGCGACAAACGAGGGCGGCAAACAAAGGGCCCAAAAAGAGGGATCGAAACAGAGCGCAGTAAAGAGAGGGCAACAAAC
This sequence comes from Sphyrna mokarran, assembly GCA_024679065.1. Taxonomy (NCBI): domain Eukaryota; kingdom Metazoa; phylum Chordata; class Chondrichthyes; order Carcharhiniformes; family Carcharhinidae; genus Sphyrna; species Sphyrna mokarran. The sequence continues at coordinate 301,035 of JAGIQG010000051.1, read as the reverse complement.
AGAGGGTGGCAAACAGAGGGAGGCAAAAAGAGGACGGCAAACAGAGGGCGGCAAAAAGAGGGCCCCAAATAGAGGGCAGTAAACAGAGGGCCCCAACAGAAGGCAGCAAACAGTGGGCGGCAAACAGATGATGGCAAATGGAGGGCGGCAAACAGAGGGCCCTAAACAAAGGGCGGCAAACAGAGGGCAGCAAAGAGAGGGCGGCAAACAGATGGCTCCAAACAGAGGGCTGTAAACAGAGGGCGGCAAACAGAGGGCAGCAAACAGAGGGCGGCAAAGAGAGTGCGGCAAACAGAGGGCGGTGTACAGAGGGCATCTAACAGAGGGCAGCAAACAGTGGGCAGCGATCAGAGGGCTGCAAACAGAGGGCGGCAACGACAGGGCGCCAAACAGAGGGCGGCAATCAGAGTGCCCCAAACAGAGGGCGGCAAGCAGAGGGCGGTAAACAGAGGGCGGCAAACAGTGGGCGGCCAACAGAGGGCGACAATCAGAGGGCGGCCAACAGAGGGCGGCAAACAGAATGCCCCAAACAGAGGCCGGCAAGCATAGGGCAGCAAACAGAGGGCCGCAAACTGAGGGAGGCAAACAGAGGGAGGCAAACAGAGGGCAGCAAACATAAGGCGACAAACAGAGGTAGGCAAACAGGCGGCAGCAAACAGAGTGCCCCAAACAGAAGGCGGCAAACAGAGGGCGGCAAACAGAGGGCGGCAAACAGAGTGCCCCAAACAGAGGGCGGCAAGCAGAGGGTAGCAAACCGAGGGAGGCAAACAGAGGATGGCAAAAAGAAGGCCCCAAACAGAGGGCGGCAAGCAGAGGGCAGCAAACCGAGGGAGGCAAACAGAGGGCAGCAAACAGAGGGCGGCAAACAGAGGGCGGCAAACAGAGTGCCCCAAACAGAGGACGGCAAGCAGAGGGCAGCAAACCGAGGGAGGCAAACAGAGGATGGCAAAAAGAAGGCCCCAAACAGAGGGCGGCAAACAGAGGGCGGCAAACAAAGGGCACCAATTAGAGGGCAGTAAACAGAGGGCAGCAAACAGAGAGCAGCAAACAGAGAGCCACAAACAGAGAGCGGCAAGAAGAGGGCGGCAAATGGATGGTGGGCAACAGAGGGCGGCAAACAGAGGTCGACAAACAGAAGGCGATAAACCGATTGCAGCAAACAGAGGGACCCAAACAGAAGGTGGCAAACAAAGGGCCGCAAACCGAGGGCGGCAAACAGTGGTTGGCAAACAGAGGACCCCAATCAGAGGGCCCCAAACAGAGGGCAGTAAACAGAGAGCGGCAAACAGACGGCGGCACCAGAGGGCGACAAACAGAGGGGGGCAAACAGAGGGCTGGAAACAGATGGCCACAAACAGAGGGTGGCATACAGAGGGTGACAAACTGAGGGCAGCAAACAGAGGGCCCCAAACAGAGTGCAGTTAACAGAGGGCGGCAAACTGAGGGCTGCAAACAGATAGCTGCAAACAGATGGCGGCAAATAGAGGGCGGCACCAGAGGGCGACAAACAGAGGGCGGCAAACAGATGGCTGGAAACAGATGGCCACACACAGAGTGCGGCATACAGTGGGCGGCAAACTGAGGGTGGCAAACAGAGGGCCCCAAACAGAAAGCAGCAAACAGAGGGTGGAAAACAGAGGGAGGCAAAACAAGGACGGCCTTCAGAGGGTGGCAAAGAGAGGGCGGCAAACAGAGGGCCACAAACAGAGGGCCTCAAACAGAGTGCAGTTAACAAAGGGCGGCAAACTCAGGGCTGCAAACAGATAGCCACAAGCAGATGGCGGCAAATAGAAAACGGCAAACAGAGCGCAGCAAACAGAGGGCCCCAAACAGAGGGCAGCAAACAGAGGGTGGCAAACAGAGGTCGGCAATAGTGGGTGACAAACACAGCGCCCCAAACAGTGGGCCCCAAACAGAGGGCAGTAAACAGAGGGCAGCTAACAGAGGGTGGCAAACAGAGCAAGGCAAACAGAGGGCGGGAAACAGAGGGCAGCAAATAGAAGGCGGCAAATAGAGTGCGGCAAACAGAGGACGGCAAACAGGGGGCGGCAACCACAGGGCCCCAAGCAGAGGGCAGTGAACAGAGGGCGGCAAACAGAGGGCGGCAAACAGAGTGCCCCAAACAGAGGCGGCGAATAGAGGGCGGAAAACAGAGGGCGGGAACAGAGGGCGCAACAGAGTGCGGCAATCAGAGGGTGCCGAACAGATGGCGGCAAAGAGAGGTGGCAAACAGAGGGCAGCAAACAGGGGCTCAAACAGAGGCGGCAAACAGAGGGCCCCAAACAGAGGGCAAAGAGAGGGCGGCAAACAGAGGGGCCCAAACAGAGGGCTGCAAACAGAGGGCGGTTTACGGATCCCGGCAAACAGAGTGCGGCCAACAGAGGGAGGCAAACAGAGGACGGCAAGAGAGGGCCCCAAACAGATGGCGTCGAACAGAGGGGCGGCCAACAGAGGGAGGCAAAGAGGGGGCGGCAAAGAGGGGCCCCACAGATGGCGTCAGAACAGAGGGCGGCAAACAGAGGTTGGCAAACAGGGGGCGGCAAACACAGGGCCCCAAACAGAGGGCCCCAAACAGAGGGCAGTGAACAGAGGGCGGTAAACAGAGGGCGGCAAACAGAGGGCCCAAACAGAGGGCCCCAAACAGAAGGCGGCAAACAGAATTCGACAAACAGAGGGCCCCAAACAGATGGCGGCAAACAGAGGGCAGCAATCAGAGAGCGGCAAACAGATGGCGGCAAACAGAGGGAGGCAAACAGAGGGCAGCAAACAGAGGCCCAAACAGAGGGCCCCAAACAGATGGCGGCAAACAGAGCACGGCAATCAGAGAGCGGCAAACAGATGGCGGCAAACAGATGGAGGCAAACAGAGGGCAGCAAACAGAGAGCGGTAAACAGAGGGACCCAAACAGTGGGCTGCAAACAGAGGGCGACAAACACAGGGCCCCAAACAGACGGAGGAAAAAAAAGGGCGGCAAACAGAGGGCGGCAAGTGGAGAGCGGCAAACTGAGGTCTCCAAACAGAGGGCGGTAAACAGAATGCCCAAAACAGAGGGCGCCAAGCAGTTTGCGGCAAACAGACAGCGGCAAACAGAGGGCGGCCAACAGAGGGAGGCAAACAGATGGAGGCAAACAGAGGACGACAAACAGAGGGTGGAGATCAGAGGGTGGCAAAGAGAGGTCAGCAAACAGTGGGCAGCAAACACCGGGCCCCAAACAGAGTGCCCCAAACAGAGGGCAGTGAACAGAGGGCGGCAAACAGAGGGCGGCAAACATAGGGCCCAAACAGAGGGCGGCAAACAGAGGGCGGAAAACAGAATTCGGCAAACAGAGGGCGGAAATCAGAGGGTGCCAAACAGTGGGCTGCAAACAGAGGTCGGCAAACACAGGGCCCCAAACAGACGGAGGAAAAAAAAGGGCGGCAAACAGAAGGGCGGCAATCAGAGGGCAGCAAACAGAGGAACTCAAACAGAAGGCAACAAACAGAGGCCGCCAAACAGAGGGCTACAAACAGAAGGCGACAAACAGAGGGCAGCAAACAGAGGGCGGCAAACAGAGAGCGGCAAACATAGAGCGGCAAACAGAGGGTTGCAAATAGAGAGCGGCAAACAGAGGGTGGCGAACAGAGTTCTCCAAACATAGGGTTGCAAACAGAGGGAGGCAAACAGAGTTCGGCAAACAGAGGGCTGCAAACTGAGGGCTCCAAACAGAGGGCGGTAAACAGAGAGCGGCAAACAGAGGGCGACAAACAGAGTGCCCCAAACAGAGGGCGGCAAGGAGAGGCCAGCAAACAGAGGGCGACAAACAGAGGGCGGCAAACAGAGGGCCCAAAAAGACGGCCCCAAACAAAGGGCAGAAATCAGAGGGCGGCAAATGACTGCAGCAAACAGAGTGAGGCAAACAGAGGGCAGCAAACAGAGGGCGGCAAAGGGAGGGCGACAAACAGAGGGCAGCAAACACTGGGCGGCAATCAGTGGGCGGCAAACAGAGGGCCCCAAACAGAAGGCGGTAAACAGAGGGTGGCAAACAGAGTGCCCCAAACAGAGGGCGCCAAGCAGAGGGCGGAAAAAAGAAAGCGTCAAACAGAGGGCTGCCAACAGAGGGAAGCAAACGGAGGACGGCAAAGAGAGGGCCCCAAACAGAGGGCAGTTAAGAGAAGGTGGCAAACAGAGGGCGGCAATCATAGGGCCCAAACAGAGGGCGGCAAACAGATGGCGGCCAAAAGAGGGAGGCAAACACAGGGAGGCAAACAGTGGATGGCAAACAGAGGGTCCCAAACAGAGGGTGGCAAACAGAGAGCGGCAAACAGAGGACGGCAAACAGAGGGCCCCAAACAGAGGGCTTTAAGCAGAGGGTGGCAAAAAGAGGGTGGCAAACAGAGGGCCCAAAAAAGAGGGAGGCAAAAAGAGGGCCCCAAACAGAGGGCGGCAAACAGGGGGTGGCAAACAGAGGGCGGCAGACAGAGTGCGGCAAACAGGGGGTGGCAAACTGAAAGCAGCAAACAGAACCGTGACAAACAGAGCGCGGCAAACAGAGGGCTGCAAACAGGGGGCGGCAAACTGAAAGCAGCAAACAGAACTGTGACAAACAAAGGGCGGCAAACAGAGGGCTGCAAACAGAGGGCAGAAAATAGTGGGCGGCAAACAGAGGGAGGCAAACAGAGGGCGCCAGCAGAGGGCAGCAAACAGAGGGCGGGAAACAGAAGAAGGCGAAAAGAGTGCAGCAAACAGGGGGTGGCAAACAGAGGGCCAAAAACAGAGGGCGGCAAACCGAGGGCGGCAAACAGAGGGCCCCAAACTGACGGCAGTATCAGTGGGCTGCAAACAGAGGGCGGCAAAGAGAGGGCAGCAAACAGAGGGACTCAAACAGAAGGCGGCAAACAGAGACCGCCAAACAGAGGGCTGCAAACAGAAGGCGGCAAACAGAGGGCGGCAAACAGAGGGCGGCAAACAGAGGGCGGCAAACAGAGGGCAAACACCAAACAGAGGGCGGAAAACAGAGGGCGGCAAACAGGCAACAGAGGGCGGCAAACAGGGGCGGCAAACAGAGGGCGCAAACAGAGGGCGGCAAACAGAGGGCGGCAAACAGAGGGCCCCAAACAGAGAGCGGAAAACAGGGGGTAACAGAGGGCGGCAAACAGAGGGCGGCAAACAGAGGGCGGCAAACAGAGGGCGGCAAACAGAGGGCGGCAAACAGAGGGCGGCAAACAGAGGGCGGCAAACAATTGGCCCCAAAGAGAGGGCGGCAAACAGAGGGCGGCAAACAGAGGGCGGCAAACAGAGGGCGGCAAACAGAGGGCGGCAAACAGAGGGCGGCAAACAGAGGGCGGCAAACAGAGGGCGGCAAACAGAGGGCGGCAAACAGAGGGCGGAAAACAGAGGGCGGCAAACAGATGGCGGCAAACAGAGGGCGGCAAACAGAGGGCGGCAAACAGAGGGCGGGAAACAGAGGGCTGCAAACAGAGTGCGGCAAACAGAGGGGGGCAAACAGAGGGCGGCAAACAGAGGGCGGCAAACAGAGGGCGGCAAACAGAGGGCGGAAAACAGAGGGCGGCAAACAGATGTTGGCAAACAGAGGGACCCAAACAAAGGGCGGCAAACGGAGGGCGGGAAACAGAGGGCCCCAAACAGAGGGTGTCAAACAGATGGCAGCAAACAGAGGGCAGCAAACAGATCTCGGCAAACAGAGGGTGGCAAACAGATTGTGGAAAACAAAGGGCGGCAAACAGAGGGACCCAAACAGAAGGCGGCAAACAGAGGGCGGCAAACAGAGGGCGACATACAGAGGGCGACAAACAGAGGGCCCCAAACAGAGTGCAGTAAACAGAGGGATGCAAACAGAGGGCTGCAAACAGAGGGCACCAAACAGAGTGCCCCAAACAGAGGGCCCGAAACAGAGGGCGGTAAACAGAAGGCGGTAAACAGAAGGTGGCAAACAGAGGGCGGCAAACAGAGGGCCCCAAACAGAGGGCGGCAAACAGAGGGCGGCAAACTGATGGCGGCAATAAGAGGATTGCAAACAGAGGGCGGCAAACAGAGGGCAGCAATGGGACGACGGCAAACAGAGGGCGGCAAACAGAGGGCAGTAAACAGTGGGTGGCAACCGGAGGGCTGCAAACACATGGCCCCAAACTGAGTGCAGCAAAAAGAGGGCGGCAAACAGAGGGCCCCAAAAAAAGGGCCCCAAACAGAGAGCGGCAAACAGAGGGCAGCAAGTACAGGGCGGCAATGAAAGGGCGGCAAACCGAGGGTTCCAGCAGAGGGTGGCAAACAGAGGGAGGCAAACAGAGGGTGGCAAACAGAGGGCGGCAAACAGAGGGCGCAAACAGAGGGCGACGAACAGAGGGCGGCAAACAGAGGGCGGCAAACAGAGGGCTGCAAACAGAGGGCGGCAAACAGAGGGCGGCAAACAGATGGCAGCAAACAGAGTGCCCCAAACAGAGGGCGGCACACAGAGAGAGGCAAACAGAAAGTGGCAAACAGCGGAAGACAAACAGAGTGCGGCAAAGAGAGGGCGGCAAACGGAGGGCGGTAAACAGATGGCCCCAAACAGAGGGCAGAAAACAGAGGACGTCAAACAGAGGGCAGCAAACAGAGGGCGCCAAACAGAGTGCCCCAAACAGAGGGCACCAAACAGGCGGCGGCAAACAGAAGGAGGCAAACGTTTGGCGGCAAACAGAAGGTGGCAAACAGAGGGGGCAAACAGAGGGCCCCAAACAGAGGGTGGCAAAAATTGGGCCCAAAAACACAGGGCCCCAAACAGAGGGCAGTAAACAGAGGGTGGCAAACAGAGGGATGGAATCAGAGACCGGCAAACAGAGGGCGGCAAACAGGGGGACCCAAGCAGAGGGCGGAAAACAGAGGGCGGCAAACAGAGGGGCCCAAACAGAGGGCGGCAAACAGAGGTCGGCAAACGGAGGGCAGCAAATAGAGTGCGGCAAACAGACGGCAGCAAAAAGAGGGCCCAAAAAAGAGTGCGACGAACAGAGGGCTCCAAACAGAGTGCTCCAACAGAGGGCAGTAAACAGAGGGTGGCAAACAGAGAGTGGCAAACAGAGGGCGGCAAACAGAGGGCGGCAAACAGAGGGCGGCAAACAGAGGGCGGCAAACAGAGGGCGGCAAACAGAGGGCCGCAAACAGAGGGCGGCAAACAGAGGGCGGCAAACAGAGGACGGCAAACAGAGGGCGGCAAACAGAGGGCGGCAAACAGAGGGCGGCAAACAGAGGGCGGCAAACAGAGGGCGGCAAACAGAGGGCGGCAAACAGAGGGCTGCAAACAGAGGGCGCAAGCAGAGGGCGGCAAACAGAGGGCGGCAAACAGAGGTGGCAAAACAGAGGGTGCAAACAGAGGGCGGCAAACAGAGGGCGGCAAACAGAGGGCGGCAAACAGCGGCAAGAAGGGCGGCAAACGAGGGTGCCAAACAGAGGGTGGCAAACAGAGGGCGGCAAACAGAGGGCGGCAAACAGAGGGCGGCAAACAGAGGGCGGCAAACAGAGGGGGCACACAGAGGGCGGCAAACAGAGGGAGGCAAACAGAGGGCGGCAAACAGAGGGCGGCAAACAGATGGCGGCAAACAGAGGGCCCCAAACAGAGGGCAGCAAACAGAGGGCGGCAAACAGAGGGCGGGAAACAGAGACCCAAAGAGATGGTGAAACAGATGGCGCCAAACAGAGGGCCCCAAACAGAGGGCAGCAAACAGAGGGCTGCAAACAGAGGGCGGCAAACAGATGGCGGCAAACAGAGGGCGGCAAACAGAGGGCGGCAAACAGAGGGCGGCAAACAGAGGGCGCAAACAGAGGGCGGCAAACAGAGGGTGGCAAAAATTGGGCCGCAAAAACACAGGGCCCCAAACAGAGGGCAGTAAACAGAGGGCGGCAAACAGAGGGCGGGAATCAGAGACCGGCAAACAGAGGGCGGCAAACAGGGGGACCCAAGCAGAGGGTGGAAAACAGAGGGCGGCAAACAGAGGGCGCAAACATAGGGCGACAAACAGAGGGCAGCAAACAGAGGGCGGCAAACAGAGGGCGGCAATCAGAGGGTGGCAAATGGAGGGTGGCAAAGAGAGGGCTCCAAACAGAGGGCGTGGGTGTACAGAGTGCGGCAAACGGAGGGCTGCAAGCAGTGTGCGGCAGACAGAGGGCGGTAAACAGAGGGCGGCAATCAGAGGGTGGCAAACAGAGGGCGGCAAACAGTGGTCGGTAAACAGTGGTTGGCAAACAGAGGGCCCCAAACAGAGGACGGCAAACAGAGGGCCGCAAACAGAGGGCCCTAACAGAGGGCAGCAAACAGTGAACGGCAAACAGAGGGCGACAAACAGAGGGTGGCAAACAGAGGGCAGCAAGCAGAGGTCTGCAAACAGAGGACTGCAAACAGAGGGCGGCAAACAGAGGGCAGCAAACTGAAGGCCCCAAACAGAGGGCCCCAAACAGAGGGCGGCAAACAGAGGGCGGCGAACAGAGGGAGACAAACAGAGGGAGGCAAACAGACGGCTGCAAACAGAGGGCCCCAAACAGATGTCGGCATACAGAGTTCGGCAAACAGATGGCCCAAAACAGAGGGCGGCAAACAGTGTTCGGCAAACAGAGGGCGGCAAACAGAG
>JAGIQG010000051.1:124137-292340 GCA_024679065.1 Sphyrna mokarran | reverse complement strand
AAACAGAGGGCGGCAAACAGAGGGCAGCAATCAGAGGGCAGCAAACAGAGGGCGGCAAAGAGAGGGCAGCAAACAGAGGGTGGCAAACAGAGGGCGGCAAACAGAGGGCGGCAAACAGAGGGCGGCAAACAGAGGGCGGCAAACAGAGGGCGGCAAACAGAGGGCGGCAAACAGAGGGTGGCAAACAGAGGGCGGCAAACAGAGGGCGGCAAACAGATGGCGGTAAACAGAGGGCGGCAAACAGAGGGTGGCAAACAGAGGGCGATGAACAGAGGGTGGCAAACAGAGGGTTGCAAACAGAGGGCGGCAAACAGAGGGCGGCAAACAGAGGATGGCAAACAGAGGGCGGCAAACAGAGGGTCGCAAACAGAGGGTGGCAAACAGAGGGCGGCAAACAGAGGGCGGCAAACAGAGGGCGGCAAACAGAGGGCGGCAAACAGAGGGCCCCAAACAGAGGGCGGCAAACAGAGGGCGGCAAACAGAGGGCGGCAAAGAGAGGTGGCAAACAGAGGGTGGGAAACAGAGGGCGGCAAACAGAGGGAGGCAAACAGAGGTCACCAATCAGAGTGCGGCAAACAGCGGGCAGCAAACAGAGGGCCCCAAACAGAGGGCGGAAAACAGAGGGCAGCACACAAATGGGGACAAACAGAGGGCGGCAAACAGTGGGCGGCAAACAGAGTGCGGGAAACAGAGGGCCCCAAACAGAGAGCGGAAAACAGAGGGGGGCAAACAGAGGGCCCCAAACAGTGGGCGGCAAACAGAGGGCGGCAAACAGAGGGCGGAAAACAGAGGGCGGCAAACAGATGTTGGCAAACAGAGGGACCCAAACAAAGGGCGGCAAACGGAGGGCGGGAAACAGAGGGCCCCAAACAGAGGGTGTCAAACAGATGGCAGCAAACAGAGGGCAGCAAACAGATGTCGGCAAACAGAGGGTGGCAAACAGATTGTGGAAAACAAAGGGCGGCAAACAGAGGGACCCAAACAGAAGGCGGCAAACAGAGGGCGGCAAACAGAGGGCGACATACAGAGGGCGACAAACAGAGGGCCCCAAACAGAGTGCAGTAAACAGAGGGATGCAAACAGAGGGCTGCAAACAGAGGGCACCAAACAGAGTGCCCCAAACAGAGGGCCCGAAACAGAGGGCGGTAAACAGAAGGCGGTAAACAGAAGGCGGCAAACAGAGGGCGGCAAACAGAGGGCCCCAAACAGAGGGCAGCAAACAGAGGGCGGCAAACTGATGGCGGCAATAAGAGGATTGCAAACTGAGGGCGGCAAACAGAGGGCAGCAATGGGACGACGGCAAACAGAGGGCGGCAAACAGAGGGCAGTAAACAGTGGGTGGCAACCGGAGGGCTGCAAACACATGGCCCCAAACTGAGTGCAGCAAAAAGAGGGCGGCAAACAGAGGGCCCCAAAAAGAGGGCCCCAAACAGAGGGCGGCAAACAGAGGGCACGAAACAGAGGGCCCCAAACAGAGGGCAGTAAACGGAGGGCGGCAAACAGAGGGTGGCAAACAGAGGGCGGCAAACAGAGGGCGGAAAACAGAGGTTGGTAAACAGTGGGCGGCAACCGGAGGGCTGCAAACACATGGCCCCAAACTGAGTGCAGCAAAAAGAGGGCGGCAAACAGAGGGCCCCAAAAAAAGGGCCCCAAACAGAGAGCAGCAAACAGAGGGCAGCAAGTACAGGGCGGCAATGAAAGGGCGGCAAACTGAGGGTTCCAGCAGAGGGTGGCAAACAGAGGGAGGCAAACAGAGGGTGGCAAACAGAGGGCGGCAAACAGAGGGCGCAAACAGAGGGCGACGAACAGAGGGCGGCAAACAGAGGGCGGCAAACAGAGGGCTGCAAACAGAGGGCGGCAAACAGAGGGCGGCAAACAGATGGCAGCAAACAGAGTGCCCCAAACAGAGGGCGGCACACAGAGAGAGGCAAACAGAAAGTGGCAAACAGCGGAACACAAACAGAGTGCGGCAAAGAGAGGGCGGCAAACGGAGGGCGGTAAACAGATGGCCCCAAACAGAGGGCAGAAAATAGAGGACGTCAAACAGAGGGCAGCAAACAGAGGGCGCCAAACAGAGTGCCCCAAACAGAGGGCACCAAACAGGCGGCGGCAAACAGAAGGAGGCAAACGTTTGGCGGCAAACAGAAGGTGGCAAACAGAGGGCGCAAACAGAGGGCCTCAAACAGAGGGTGGCAAAAATTGGGCCCAAAAACACAGGGCCCCAAACAGAGGGCAGTAAACAGAGGGTGGCAAACAGAGGGATGGAATCAGAGACCGGCAAACAGAGGGCGGCAAACAGGGGGACCCAAGCAGAGGGCGGAAAACAGAGGGCGGCAAACAGAGGGGCCCAAACAGAGTGCGGCAAACAGAGGTCGGCAAACGGAGGGCAGCAAATAGAGTGCGGCAAACAGACGGCAGCAAAAAGAGGGCCCAAAAAAGAGTGCGACGAACAGAGGGCTCCAAACAGAGTGCTCCAACAGAGGGCAGTAAACAGAGGGTGGCAAACAGAGGGTGGCAAACAGAGGGCGGCAAACAGAGGGCGGCAAACAGAGGGCCCCAAACAGAGGGCGGCAAACAGAGTGCGGCAAACAGAGGGCCCCAAACAGTGGGCGGCAAACTAAGGGCGGAAAACAGAGGACAGCAAACAGAGGGCGGCAAACAGAGAGTGGCAAACAGAGGGCGGCAAACAGAGGGCTGCAAAATGATGGCCCCAAACAGAGGGCGGAAAACAGAGTGCGGCAAAGAGTTGGCGGCAAACAGAGGGAGGCAAAAAGAGGGCAGCAAACACTGGGCGGCAAACAGTGGGCAGCAAACAGTGGGCGGCAAACAGAGGGCGGCAAACAGAGTGCGGCAAACAGAGGCGGCAAACAGATGTTGGCAAACAGAGGGACCCAAACAAAGGGAGGCAAACAGAGGGCAGCAAACAGAGCTCGGCAAACAGACGGTGGCAAACAGAGGTCCCCAAACAGAGGGCGTCAATCAGAGGGCAGCAAACAGTGGGCGGCAAACAGAGGTCCTCAAACAGAACGCGCAAACAGCGGGCGGCAAACAGAGGGAGGGAAACAGAGGTTGCAAACAGAGGTTGCAAACAGAGGGCGGCAAACAGAGGGAGGCAAACAGAGGATGGCAAACAACCAGAGGAGGGCCCCAACCAGAGGGCTGCAAACAGAGGTCTCCAAACAGAGGGCGGCAAACAGAGGGCCCCAAACAGAGGGTGGCACACAGAGGTCGGCAAACAGAGGGCGGCAAACAGATGGCGGCAAACAGAGGCAAACAAACAGACGGAGGCAAACAGAGGATGGCAAACAGAGTGCCCAAAACAGAGGGCGGCAAACAGAGGGCGGCAAACAGAGGGCGGCAAGTACAGGGCGGCAACGAAAGGGCGGCAAAACGAGGGTTCCAAACAGAGGGTGGCAAACAGAGGGCGGCAAACAGAGGGTGGCAAACAGAGGGCGACAAACAGAGGGCGGCAAGCAGAGGGCGGCAAACAGAGGGCCGCAAACAGAGGGCGGCAAACAGAGAGAGGCACACAGAAGGTGGCAAACAGCGGAAGACAAATAGAGTGAGGCAAAGAGAGGGCGGCAAACGGAAGGCAGTAAACAGAGGGCCCCAAACAGAGGGCAGAAAACAGAGGGTGGCAAACAGAGGGCGGGAATCAGAGACCGGCAAACAGAGGGCGGCAAACAGAGGGCGCCAAACAGAGTGCCCCAAACAGAGGGCAGCAAATAGAGGGCCCCAAACAGACGGTGGTAAACAGAAGGAGGCAAACGTTTGGCGGCAAACACAGGGCGGCGAACAGAGGGCGGCAAACAGAGGGCGCAAACAGAGGGCCCCAAACAGAGGGTGGCAAAAATTGGGCCCAAAAACACAGGGCCCCAAACAGAGGGCAGTAAACAGAGGGTGGCAAATAGAGGGCGGGAATCAGAGACCGGCAAACAGAGGGCGGCAAACAGGGGGACCCAAGCAGAGGGTGGAAAACAGAGGGCGGCAAACAGAGTGCGCAAACAGAGGGCGACAAACAGAGGGCGGCAAACAGAGGGCCCCAAACAGAAGGCGGCAATCAGAGGGCGGCAAACAGAGGGCGGCAAACAGAGTGCCCCAATCAGAGGGCAGCAAACAGACGTCACCAAACAGAGGTTGGCAAACATAGGGAAGCAAACAGAAGGCGGCAAACAGCGTGCGGCAAACAGAGGGTGGCAAACAGAGGGCGGCAAACGGACGGCGGCAAAAAGCGGGCCCCAAATAGAAGGCGGCAAACAGAGGGCAGCAAACAGTGCGCGGCAAACAGAGGGAGGCAAACAGAGGGCATCAAACAGAGAGCAGCAAACAGCGGGCGGCAAACACTGGGCCCCAAACATAGGGCGGCAAACAAAGGCCCCAAACAGAGGGCAGCAAACAGAGGGCGGCAAAAGACCGTGGCAAACAGAGGGCTGCAAACAGAGGGCGGCAAACAGAGGGCGGCAAACAAAGGCCCCAAACAGAGGGCCCCAAACAGAGGGCCCCAAACAGAGGGCCACAATCAGAGTTCAGCAACCAGTCGGCGCCAATCAGAGGGAGGCAAACATAGGGCGAAAAAGAGAAGGCGGCAAACCGTGGGCGGCAAACAGAGGGCGAGAAACAGAGGGCGGCAAACAGTGGGCGGCAAACAGAGGGGGGCAAACAGAGGGCGGCAAACAGGGGCGGCAAATAGAGAGGGGCAAACAAAGGCCCAAGGGGCAGCAGAGGGGAGCAAACACAGCGCGTCAAACAAGGGCGTCAAACAGAGGGTGGCAAACAGAGGGCAGCAAACTGAGGGCAGAAAACAGAGGGCCCCAAACAGAGTGCGGCAAACAGAGGGCAGCAAACAGAGTGCCCCAATCAGAGGTCAGCAAAAAGACGGCGCCAAACAGTGGTAGGCAAACATAGGGCGGCAAACAGAGGGCGACAAACAGAGGGCGGCAAACAGAGGGCCCCAAACAGAAGGCGGCAAACAGAGGGCGGCAAACCAGGTAGCAACAGAGGGAGGAAACAGAGGGTGGCAAGAAGAGGACGGCAAACAGAGGGCGGCAAACAGAGGCAGCAAACAGAGGGCAGCAAACAGAGGGCCCTAACAAAGGGCCCCAAACAGAGGGCAGTACAGAGGGCGGCAAACAGAGGGCGGCAAACAGAGGGCGGCAAACAGAGGGCAGCAAACAGACGGCGGCAAACAGAGGGCGGCAAACAGATGGCGGTAAACAGAGGGCAGCAAACAGAGGGCGGCAAACAGAGGGCGACGAACAGAGGGCGGCAAACAGAGTGTTGCAAACAGAGGGTGGCAAACAGAGGGCCCCAAACAGAAGGCGTCAAACTGAGGGCAGCAAACAGAGGGCGGCAAACAGAGGGCGGAAAACAGAGTGCGGCAAACAGAGGTCCCCAAACAGAGGGCGTCAAACAGTGGAAGGCAAAACAGAGGCGGCAACAGAGGGCGGCAAACGGATGGCGCAATCAGAGGGCCCCAAACAGAAGGCGCAAACAGAGGGCGGCAAGCAGAGGGTGGCAAACAGAGGGAGGTGAAACAGAGGGCTGCACCGAGGGAGGAAACAGAGGGCGGCAAACAGAGGGCGGCAAACAGGGGAGGGAACAGAGGGCGCAAACAGAGGGCGGCAACAGAGGGCGGCAAACAGAGGGAGGCAAACAGAGCGGCAAAAAGAGGGAGGGAACAGAGGGCGGCAAACAGAGGATGGCAAGCAGAGGGTGGCAAACAGAGGGAGGCAAACAGAGGGCGGCAAACAGAGGGAGGCAAACAGAGGGTGGCAACAGGGAGGGAAACAGAGGGCGGCAAACAGAGGGCGGCAAACAGAGGGCGGCAAACAGAGGGCGGCAAACAGAGGGCGGCAAACAGAGGGCGGCAAACAGAGGGCGGCAAACAGAGGGCGGCAAACAGAGGGCGGCAAACAGAAGGCGGCAAACAGAGGGCAACAAACAGAGGGTGGCAGAGGTAGGCAAACAGAGGGCGGGAAACAGAGGGTGGCAAACAGCGGGCGGCAAACAGAGGGCAGCAAACAGAGGGCAGTAAACAGAGGGCGGCAAACAGAGGGCGGCAAACAAAGGCCCCAAACAGAGGGCAGCAAACAGAGGGCGGCAAACAGAGCGCGGCAAACAGAGGGCAGCAAACAGAGGGCGCAAACAGAGGGCAACAAGCAGAGGGCCCCAAACAGAGGGCGGCAAACAGAGGGCGGCAAACAGAGGTCGGCAAACAGAGGGTGCAGAACAGAGTTCCCCAAACAGAGGGCAGCAAACAGAGGACGGCAAACAGAGGGCCACAAACAGAGGGCGGCAAACAGAAGGCGGCAAACAGAGAACGGCAAACAGAGGGCGGCAAACAGAGGGCCCCAAAGAGAGGGTTGCAAAGAGGTCCCCAAAGCAAGGGCCAAACAGAGTGCAGTAAACAGAGGACAGAAAAAAAGGGCGGCAAACAGAGGGCGGCAAACAGAGGACAGCAAACAGGTGGCCCCAAACAGAGGGCGGCAAACAGAGGGCGGCAACAGAGGTCCCCAAATAGAGGGCGGCAATCAGAGGGCGGCAAACAGAGGGCACCAAACAGAGGGTGGCAAACAGAGGGCGGCAAACAGAGGGCAGCAAGCAGAGGCCCCAAACAGACGGCAGCAAACAGAGGGCGGCAAACCGATGGCGGCAAACAGAGGGCTGGAAACAGAGGGCGGCAAACAGAGGTCGGAAACAGAGGGCGGCAAACAGAGTGCGGCAAACAGAGGGCAACAAACTGAGGGCGGCAAACAGAGCACAGCAAACCGAGGGATGCAAACAGAGGGTGGCAAGCAGAGGGCGTCAAACAGAGGGACCCAAACAAAGGCCACAAATAGAGGGCGGCAAACAGAGGTTCCCAAACAGAGGGCGGCAAACAGCGGGCGGCAAACAGAGGGCAGCAAACAGAGATCAGCAAACTGAGGGCGGCAAACAGAGGGCGGTGAACAGAGGGAGGGAAACAGAAGGTGTCAAACAGAGGGCGGCAAACAGAGCGCGGCAAACAGAGGATGGCAAACAGAGGGCCCCAAACAGAAGGCAGCAAACAGAGGGCAACAAACTGAGGGCGGCAAACAGAGCACAGCAAACCGAGGGATGCAAACAGAGGGAGGCAAACAGAGGGCCCCAAACAGAGGCGACAAACAGAGGGCGGAAAACAGAGGGCTGCAAACAGTGTACTCCAATCAGAGGTGAGAAAGAGACGGCGCCAAAGAGACAGAGGCAAACATAGGGTGGCAAACAGACGGCGGCAAACAGAGGGCGGCAAACAGAGGTCGCCAAACAGAGTGCCCCAAACAGAGGGCCCCAAACAGAGGGCAGTAAACGGAGGGCGGCAAACAGACAACAGCAAACAGAGGGCCCAAAAAAGAGGGCGGCAAACAGAAGGTGGCAAACAGAGGGAGGCAAAGATAGGGCGGCAAACAGAAGGCGGCAAACTGAGGGGGAAAAAAGAGGGCGGCAAACACAGGGCGGCAAACAGATGCCCCAAAAGAGAGCGTCAAACAGAGGGCCCCAAACAAAAGGCGGCAAACAGAGGGCTACAAACTGAGGGCGGCAAACAGAGCGCAGCAAACAGAGGGATGCAATCAGAGGGCGGCAAACAGAGGGCCCCAAACAGAGGGCGGCAAACAGAGGGACGCAAACAGAAGGCAGAAAACAGAGGGTCGCAAAGATCGGGCGGCAAACAGAGGGCGGCAAACAGAGAGCCCCAATCAGAGCTCAGCAAACAGACGGCGCCAAACAGAGGTAGGCAAACATAGGGCGGCAAACAGAAGGCAGCAAACAGTGGGCGGCAAACAGAGTGCGGCAAACAGAGGGTGGCAAACGGAGGGCGGCAAACAGAGTGCCCTAAACAGAAGGCAGCAAACCGCGGGCGGCAAACAGAGTGCGGCAAAAAGAGAGCACAAACTGAGGGTGGCAAACAGAGGGCCCAAACAGAAGACGGCAAACAGAGGGCGGCAAACAGAGGAGGCAAACGCGGCACAAACAGGGCGGCAAACAGAGGGCGGCAAACAGAGGGACGCAAACAGAAGGCAGAAAACAGAGGGTCGCAAAGATCGGGCGGCAAACAGAGGGCGGCAAACAGAGAGCCCCAATCAGAGCTCAGCAAACAGACGGCGCCAAACAGAGGTAGGCAAACGTAGGGCGGCAAACAGAAGGCAGCAAACAGTGGGCGGCAAACAGAGTGCGGCAAACAGAGGGTGGCAAACGGAGGGCGGCAAACAGAGTGCCCTAAACAGAAGGCAGCAAACCGCGGGCGGCAAACAGAGTGTGGCAAAAAGAGAGCGGCAAACTGAGGGTGGCAAACAGAGGGCCCCAAACAGAAGACGGCAAACAGAGGGCGGCAAACAGAGGGAGGCAAACAGAGGGCAGCAAACAGAGGGCGGCAAACAAAGGCCCCAAAAAGAGGGTAACTAACAGAGGGCGGCAAACAGACCGTGGCAAACAGAGGGCTGCAAACAGAAGGCCGCAAACAGAGGTCGACAAAGAGAGGGCGGAAAACAGAGGACGGCAAACAGAGGGCAGCAAACAGAGGGCGGCAAACAGAGGGCCCCAAACAGAAGGCGGCAAACACAGAGCGGCAAACAGAGGGCGGCCATCAGAGAGCGGGAAACAGACGGACACAAAAAAAAGGCCGCAAACCCAGGGCGGCATGCAGAGGGCCCCAAACAGAGGGTCGTAAACAGAGGGCGGAAAACAGAGGGCGGCAAACAGAGGGAGATAAACTGAGGGCCCCAAACAGAGGGCAGCAAAAAGAGGGCGACAATCAGAGGGCGGCGAACAGAGGCCGTCAAACAGAGGGCCCCAAACAGAGTGCGGCAAACAGAGGGAGGAAAACAGAGGGAGCAAAAAGAGGACGGCAAACAGAGGGTGGAAAACAGAGGGCCCCAATCAGAGGGTGGCAAACAGATGGAAGCAAACACAGGGCGGCAAACAGAGGGCGGCAAACAGAAGGCGTCAAACAGAGTGCCCCAAAACTGAGGGCAGCAAACAGAGGGTCCAAAACAGAGCGCCCCAAGCAGAGGGCAGTGAACAGAGGGCAGCAAACAGAGGGTGGAAAAGAGAGGGTGGCAAACAGAGGGCGGCAAACAGAGGGCCCCAAACAAAGGACGGCAAACAGAGGGCCCCAAACAGAGGGCCCCAAACAGAGGGCGGGAAACAGAGTGTGGAAAAACAGAGGGTGGCAAACAGAGGGCAGCAAACAGAAGGTGGCAAACAGAGGGTGGCAAACAGAGGGATGCAAACAGTGGGCAGCAAACAGAGGCTCCCAAACAGAGGGCCCCAAACAGAGGATCAGTAAACAGAGGGCGGCAAGCAAAGGGCGGCAAACAGATTGCGGCAAACAGAGGGCGACAAACAGAGGGCAGCAAACAGAGGGTGGCAAACAGAGCGCGGGAAGCAGAGGCTGCAAACAGAGGGTGGCAAAGAGAGGGCGGCATACAGAAGGCGACAAACAGAGGACGGCAAACAGAGTGCCCTAAACAGAGGGCCCCTAACACAAGGCGGCAAACAGAGGGCCCCAAACAGAGGGTGGCAAACAGAGGGTGGCAAACAGAGGGATGCAAACAGAGGGCGGCAAACAGAGGGCCCCAAACAGAAGGTGGCAAACAGAGGGTGGCAAACAGAGGGATGCAAACAGTGGGCGGCAAACAGAGGCTCCCAAACAGAGGGCCCCAAACAGAGGAGCAGTAAACAGAGGGCGGCAAGCAAAGGGCGGCAAACAGATTGCGGCAAACAGAGGGCGACAAACAGAGGGCAGCAAACAGAGGGCTACAAACAGTTGGCCCAAACAGAGGGCGGCAAAAAGAGGGCGGCAATCCAAAGCCCCAAACAGAGGGCAGCAAACAGAGGGTGGCAAACAGAGCGCGGGAAACAGACGGCTGCAAACAGAGGATGGCAAAGAGAGGGCGGCATACAGAAGGCGACAAACAGAGGACGGCAAACAGAGTGCCCTAAACAGAGGGCCCCTAACACAAGGTGGAAAACAGAGTGCCCCAAACAGAGGGCAGCAAACAGAGGACGGCAAACAGAGTGCCCCAAACAGAGGGCGGCAAACAGAAGTAAGCAAACATAGGGCGCAAAACTGAGGGCGGCAAACAGAGGGCAGCAAACAGAGTGCGGCAAACAGAGTGCGGCAAACAGAGGGCCCCAAACAGAGGGCAGCAAACACAGGACGGCAAACAGAGGTCCACAAACTGCGGGCGGCATACAGGAGGAGGCAAACAGAGTGCCGCAAACAGATGGCCCCAAACAGAGGGCCCTAAGCAGAAGGCGGCAAACAGCAAGCCCCAAACAGAGGGCCCCAAACAGAGGGCGGCAAACGGAGGGCACCAAAAAGAGGGCTGCAAAGAGAGGTCGGCAAACAAAGGGCAGCAAACAGAGGGCCCCAAACAGAGGGCACTAAACAGAAGTCGGCAAACAGAGGGCGGCAAACAGAGGGCCCCAATCAGAGGGCGGCCAACAGCGGGCGGCAAACAGAGGGCCTTAAACAGAGGGCAGCAAACAGAGGACGGCAAACAGTGGGCCCCAAACAGAGGGCGGCCAAAAGACGGAGGCAAACACAGGGCGGCAAACAGTGAGCTGCAAACAGAGTGCAGCAAACAGATGGCCCCAAACAGAGGGCGGCAAACAGAGGGCCCCAAACAGTGGGCCCAAACATAGGGGAGAAAACAGAGGGCGGCAAAAAGAGGGCCCCAAACAGTTGGCCCCAAACAGAGGGAAGTAAACAGAGGGTGCAAACAGAGGGAGGCAAAGAGAGGGCGGCAAAAAGAGGGCGGGAAACAGAATGTGGCAAACAGAGGGTGGCAAACAGAGTGACCCAAACAGAAGGTGGAAAACAGAGGGCGGCAAGCAGAGGGCGGCAAACAGAGAGTGGCAAACAGAGGTTGGCAAATAGAGGGCAGCAAAAAGAGGGCAGCAAATAGAGGCCCCCAAACAAAGAGCCCCAAACAGATGGTGGCAAACAGAGGGCAGCAAACAGAGGGCGGCAAACAGAGGGCTGCAAACAGATGGTGGCAAACAGAGGGCCCCAAACAGAGGGCGGCAAAGAGAGGGCGTCAAACAGAGGGGCCCAAACAGAGGGCCGCAAACAGAGGGTGGTTTACGGATCCCGGCAAACAGAGTGCGGCCAACAGAGGAGGCAAACAGAGGACGGCAAAAAGAGGGCCCCGAACAGATGGCGTTGAACAGAGGGCGGCAAACAGGGGGCGGCAAACAGGGGGCGGCAAACACAGGGCCCCAAACAGAGGGCCCGAAACAGAAGGCGGCAAACAGAATTCGGCAAACAGAGGGCCCCAAACAGATGGCGGCAAACAGAGGGCGGCAATCAGTTAGCGCCAAACAGATGGTGGCAAACAGAGGGAGGCAAACAGAGGGCAGCAAACAGAGAGCGGTAAACAGAGGGACCCAAACAGTGGGCTGCAAACAGAGGGCGGCAAACAGAGGGCCCCAAACAGACGGAGGAAAAAAAAGGGCGGCAAACAGAGGGCGGCAAATGGAGAGCGGCAAACTGAGGTCTCCAAACAGAGGGCGGTAAACAGAATGCCCAAAACAGAGGGCGCCAAGCAGTTTGCGGCAAACAGACAGCGGCAAACAGAGGGCGGCCAACAGACGGAGGCAAACAGAGGGAGGCAAACAGAGGGCGGCAAACAGAGGGCGGCGATCAGAGGGTGGCAAAGAGAGGTCGGCAAACAGGGGGCGGCAAACACCGGGCCCCAAACAGAGTGCCCCAAACAGAGGGCAGTGAACAGAGGGCGGCAAACAGAGGGCGGCAAACATAGGGCCCAAACAGAAGGCGGCAAACAGAGGGCGGAAAACAGAATTCGGCAAACAGAGGGCGGAAATCAGAGGGTGCCAAACAGATGGCGGCAAACAGAGGGCGGCAATGAGAGGGCAGCAAACAGAGGGACTCAAACAGAAGGCGACAAACAGAGGCCGCCAAACAGAGGGCTGCAAACAGAAGGCGACAAACAGAGGGCAGCAAACTGAGGGCGGCAAACAGAGAGCGGCAAACATAGAGCGGCAAACAGGGGGTGGCAAATAGAGGGCGGCAAACAGAGGGTGGCGAACAGAGTTCTCCAAACAGAGGGTTGCAAACAGAGGGAGGCAAACAGAGTTCGGCAAACAGAGGGCTGCAAACTGAGGACTCCAAACAGAGGGCGGTAAACAGAGAGCGGCAAACAGAGGGCGACAAACAGAGTGCCCCAAACAGAGGGCGGCAAGCAGAGGCCGGCAAACAGAGGGTGGCAAACAGAGGGCGGCAAACAGAGAGTGGCAAACAGAGGGTCCAAAAAGACGGCCCCAAACAAAGGGCAGAAAACAGAGGGCGGGAAATGACTGCAGCAAACAGAGAGAGGCAAACAGAGGGCAGCAAACAGAGGTTGGCAAAGAGAGGGCGACAAACAGAGGGAAGCAAACACAGGGCGGCAATCAGTGGGCGGCAAACAGAGGGCCCCAAACAGAAGGCGGCAAACAGAAGGCGGCAAATGGAGAGTGGCAAACAGAGTTCCCCAAACAGAGGGCGCCAAGCAGAGGGCGGAAGAAAGAGAGCGGCAAACAGAGGGCTGCCAACAGAGGGAGGCAAACAGAGGGAGGCAAACAGAGGACGGCAAAGAGAGGGCCCCAAACAGAGGGCCGTGAAGAGAAGGCGGCAAAAAGAGGGCGGCAAACATAGGGCCCAAACAGAGGGCGGAAAACAGAGGGCGGCAAACAGAGGGCCCCAAACAGAGGGCGGCAAACTTAGGGCCGCAAACAGAGGGCGGCAAATGGAGAGCAGCAAACAGAGGTCTCCAAACAGAGGGCAATAAACAGAGGGTGGCAAACAGAGTGCCCCAAACAGAGGGCGCCAAGCAGCGTGCGGCAAACAGAGAGCGGCAAACAGAGGGCGGCCAAAAGAGGGAGGCAAACAGAGGGAGGCAAACAGTGGATGGCAAACAGAGGGTCCCAAACAGAAGGCGGCGAACAGAGGGCAGCAAACAGAGGTCAGCAAACAGGGGGCGGCAACCACAGGGCCCCAAACAGAGTGCCCCAAACAGAGGGCAGTGAACAGAGGGCGGTAAACAGAGTGCCCCAAACAGAGGGCGGTGAATAGAGGGCGGAAAACAGAGGGCGGCAAACAGAGGGCGGCAAACTGAGGGCGGCAATCAGAGGGTACCAAACAGGTGGCGGCAAAGAGAGGGAGGCAAACAGAGGGCAGCAAACAGAGGGACTCAAACAGAAGGCGGCAAACAGAGGCCGCCAAACAGAGGGCTGCAAACAGATGGCGGCAAACAGAGGGCCCCAAACAGAGGGCGGCAAAGAGAGGGCGGCAAACGGAGGGGCCCAAACAGAGGGCCGCAAACAGAGGGCGGTTAACGGATCCCGGCAAACAGAGTGCGGCCAACAGAGGGAGGCAAACAGAGGACGGCAAAAAGAGGGCCCCAAACAGATGGCGTCGAACAGAGGGCGGCAAACAGAGGTTGGCAAACAGGGGGCGGCAAACACAGGGCCCCAAACAGAGGGCCCCAAACAGAGGGCAGTGAACAGAGGGCGGTAAACAGAGGGCGGCAAACAGAGGGCCCAAACAGAGGGCCCCAAACAGAGGGCGACAATCAGATAGTGCCAAACAGATGGCGGCAAACAGAGGGAGGCAAACAGAGTGCCCCAAACAGAGGGCGCCAAGCAGCGTGCGGCAAACAGAGAGCGGCAAACAGACGGCGGCCAAAAGAGGGAGGCAAACAGAGGGAGGCAAACAGTGGATGGCAAACAGAGGGTCCCAAACAGAGGGCGGCAAACAGAGGGCTGCAAACAGAGGTCGGCAAATAGGAGCCGGTAACCACAGGGCCCCAAACAGAGTGCCCCAAACAAAGGGCAGTGAACAGAGGGCGGCAAACAGAGGGCGGAAAACAGAGGGCGGCAAATATAGGGCCCAAACAGAGGGCCCCAAACAGAGGACGGCAAATAGAGGGCGCAAAACAGAGGGCGGCAAATATAGGGCCCAAACAGAGGGCGGCAAACAGAGGGCGGCAAACAGAGGGCGGCAATCAGAGGGTGCCAAACAGAAGGTGGCAAACAGAGGGAGGCCACCAGAGGGCAGCAAACAGAGGGACTCAAACAGAAGGCGGCAAACAGAGGTGCCAAACAGATGGCGGCAAAGAGAGGGGCCCAAACAGAGGGCTGCAAACAGAGGGCGGTTTACGGAGCCCGGCAAACAGAGTGCGGCAAACAGAGAGTGGGAAACAGAGGCCGGAAAACAGAGGTCCGCAAACAGAGGGAGGCAAACAGAGAGCGGCAAACGTAAAGCGGCAAACAGAGGGTGGCAAATAGAGGGCGGCAAACAGAGGGCAGGAAACAGAAGGCGGCAAACAGAGGGGGGCAAACAGAGGGCGGCAAACAGACGGCGGCAAAAAGAGGTCGGCAAACAGAGGGCGTCAAACAGTGGGCAGCAAAAAAGGGCCCAAACAGAGGGACCCAAGCAGAGCGCAGTAAAGAGTGGGCGGAAACAGAGGGCAGCAAACAGAGGGCCTCAAACAGAAGGCAGTGATCAGAGGGCGGCAAAGTGAAGGTGGCAAACAGAGGGCCTCAAACAGAGGGCGGCAAACAGAGGGCCCCAAACAGAGGGCGGCAAACAGAGGGCCCCAAACAGAGGGCGGCAAGCAGAGGGCGGCAAACAGAGAGCAGCAGACCCAGGGCGGCTAACAGAGGGAGGCAAACAGAGGGACGCAAACAGAGGACTGCAAACAGAGGGCCCCAAACAGAGGCGGCAAACAGAGGGCCCCAAACAGAGGGCCCCCAACAGAGGGCAGTAAACAAAGGGCGGCAAACAGAGTGAGGCAAACAGAGGGCGGGAAACAGAGGGCGGCAAATTGAAGGCGGCAACAGAGGGCGGCAACAGAGGCGGCAGATTGCCAAACAGAGGGCGGCAAACAGAGGGCGGTTAACAGAGGGACCCAAACAGAAGGGGGCAACAGAGGCGGCAAACAGAGGGCCCCAAACAGAGGGCAGGAAACAGAGGGCGGCAAACAGAGGGCCTCAACAGAGTGGCGGCAAACAGAGGGCGGCAAAGCAAGGCCGGCAAAGAGAGGGCGGCAAACAGATGGTGGCAAACAGAGGGCGGCAAACAGAGGGTGGCAAACTGAGGACGGCAAACAGATTGCCCCAAACAGAGGCGGAAAATAGAGGCGGCAAACAGAGGGCGTCAAACAGAGGGCAGTAAACAGAGGGCTGCCAACAGAGGCCGGCAAACAGAGGGCCCCAACCAGAGTTCCTCAAACAGAGTGCCGCAAACAGATGGCGGCAAACAGAGGGCGGCACACAGAGGGCCACAAACAGAAGGCAGCAAACAGAGGGCACCAAAAAGAGGGTGGCATACAGAGGGAGGCAAACAGAGAGCGGCAAACAGAGAGTGGAAAAAAGGGAGCGGCAACCAGAGGGCGCCAAACAGAGGGCCCCAAACAGAAAGCGGCAAACAGAGGGCAGCAAACAGAGGTTCCCAAACAGAGGGTGGCAAACAGCGGGCGGCAAATAGAGTGTGGCAAACAGAGATCGGCAAACGGAGGGCGGCAAAGAGAAGGCGGTGAACAGAGGGAGGGAAACAGAAGGTGTCAAACAGAAGGCAGCAAACAGAGCATGGCAAACAGAGGGCCCCAAACAGAGGGCACTAAAAAGAAGTCTGCAAACAGAGGGCGGCAAACAGAAGGCCGCAAACAGAGGGTGGCAAACAGAGGCAGCAAACAGAGTGCCCCAAACAGAGGGCGGCAAAAAGAGGGCGGCAAACAGAGTGCCCCAATCAGAGGTCAGCAAACATACGGCACCAAACAGAGGTAGGCAAAGATAGGGCGGCAAACAGCAGGTGGGAAACAGAGGGCAGCAAACAGAGGGCTGCAAACAGATGGCCCCAAACAGAGTGCAGCAAACAGAGGGCATCAAACAGAGGGCGGCAAACAGAGGGCCCCAAAAAGAGGGTCCCAAACAGAGGGCGGCAAACAGAGGGTGGCAAACAGAGGGCAGCAAACAGTGGGTGAAAAACAGAGGGCGGCAAACAGAGGGACCCAAAAAGAGGACGGCATAGAGAGGGCAGCAAACAGAGGGTGGCAAACAGAGGGCGGAAAGTAGAGAGCCCCAAACAGAGTGCGGCAAAGAGAGGGCAGCAAGCAGAGGGTGGCAATTAGAGGGCACCAAACAGAAGGCAACAAACCGTGGGCGGCAAACAGAGGGTGGCAAACAAAACGCTGCAAACAGAGGGCGGCAAACAGAGAGCGGCAAACAGAGAGCGGCAAATAGAGAGCGGCAAATAGAAGGCGGCAAACAGAGGGCGGCAAACAGAGGACGGCAAACAGAGGGCCCCAAACAGAGGGCGCAAAACAGAGGGCGGCAAACAGAGTATGGCAAACAGATGGCCCAAAAAAGAGGGTGGCAAACAGAGGGCGGCAAACATAGGGCGGCAAACAAAGGGCGGCAAACAAAGAGCAGCAAACTGAGGGCGGAAAACAGAAGGAGGCAAACAGAGGGCATCAAACAGTGAGCAGCAAACAGAGGGTGGCAAACAGTGGGCCCCAAACAGAAGGCGGCAAACAGAGGGCAGCAAACAGAGGGCGGCAAACAGAGGGCGGCAAACAGAGGGCAGCAAACAGAGGGCGGCAAACGAGAGGGCGGCAACAGAGGGCAGTAAACAGAGCGCGGCGAACAGAGGGCCCCAAACAGACGGCGGCAAACAGAGGGCGGCTTCAGAGAGCTCGAAACAGTGGGCGGTAAACAGAGGGGCAACAGAGAGCGGCAAACAGTGGGTGGCAAACAGAGGCCGGGAAACAGAGATCGGCAAACAGAGGGCGACAAACAGAGGGCAGCAAAGAAAGCGCTGCAAACAGAGGGCAGCAAACAGAGGGAGGCAAACATCGGCATACAGAGGGCGGCAATCAGATGGCCCCAAACAGAAGGCGGCAAACAGAGGGCGGCAAACAGAGTGCGGCAAACAGAGGGCCCCAAAGAGAGGGCACAAAACAGAGGGCCTCAAACAGAGGGCGGCAAACAGGGGACGGCATTCAGAGGGCTCGAAAAAGTCGGCGGTAAACAGAGGGCGGCAAACAGAGGGCGGCAAACAGAGGACACCAAACAGAGGGTGGCAAACAGAGAGCGCAAACAGAGGGTGGCAAACAGAGGCCGGGAAACAGAGTTCGGCAAACAGAGGGGGACAGTCAGACATCGGCATACAGAGGGCGGCAATCAGATGGCCCCAAACAGTGGTCGGCAAACAGAGGGTGAAAAACAGAAGGCAGCAAAGAAAGTGCTGCAAACAGAGGGCAGCAAACAGAGGGAGGCAAACAGAGGGCCACAAACAGAGGGCGGCAAACAGAGGGAGGCAAACAGAGGGCCACAAACAGAGGGCGGCAAACAGAGGGCGGCAAACAGAGGGCCACAAACAGAGGGCGGCAAATTGAAGGTGGCAAACAGAGGTCCCCAAAGAGATTGTGGAAAACAGGCGGTGGCAAACAGAGGGCCCCAATCAGAGGGCAGCAAACAGTGGGAGGCAAACTGAGGGAGGCAAACAGAGGGCGACAAATGAAGGGACCCAAACAGAGGGCCCCAAACAGATGGCAGTAAAAAGAGGATGGCAAGCAGAGGGCGGCAAACTGAGGGCGATGAAAAGAGGGCGGCAAACAGAGTGTTGCAAACAGAGAAACCCAAACAGAGGGCGGCAAATAGAGTGCCCCAATCAGAGGTCAGCAAACAGACGGCGCCAAACAGTGGTAGGCAAGCATAGGGCGGCAAACAGAGGGCGGCAAACAGGGGGCGGCAAACAGAGGGCGGCAAACAGAGGGCGGCAAACAGAGGGCGGCAACCAGAGGGCGGCAAACAGAGGGCGGCAAACAGAGGGCGGCAAACAGAGGGCGGCAAACAGAGGGCGGCAAACAGAGGGCGGCAAACAGAGGGCGGCAAACAGAGGGCCCCAAACAGAAGGCGGCAAACATAGGGCGGCAAACAGAGGGCGGCCAGCAGATTGAGGGAATCAGAGGGTGGCAAACAGAGGGAGAGAAAGAGACGGTGGCAAACAGAGAGCGGAAAAAAGACTGCTGCAAACAGAGTGCCTCAAACTGAGGGCGGCAAACAGAGGGCCCCAACCAGAAGGCGGCTAATAGAGGGCAAAAAACTGATAGCGGCAAACAGAGGGAGGGAAACAGAGGGTGGCAAACCGAAGCCGGCAAACAGAGGGCCACCAGCAGAGGGCGGCAAACAGAGGTCCCCAGCCAGAAGGCGGCAAACAGAGTGCGTAAAACAGAGGGTGGCAAACAGTGGACCCCAAACAGTGGGTGTCAAACAGAGGGCAGCAAACAGAGGGCAGCAAACAGGGGGCAGCAAACAGAGGGACCCAAACAGAGGGCCCCAAACAGAGGGCAGTAACCAGAGGGCGGCAAACAGACGGCAACGAACAGAGGATGGCAAACAGAGTGCCCCAATCAGAGGTTAGCAAACAGAAGGTGCCAAACAGACGATGGCAAACATAGAGCGGCAAACAGAGGGCGGAAAACAGAGGGCGGCAAACAGAGTGCGGCAAACAGAGGGTGGCAAACAGAGGGTGACAAACAGGGGGCGGCAAAAAGCAGGCCCCAAACAGAGGGCAGCAATCAGAGCGTGGCAAACAGAGTGCAGCAAACAGAGGGCTGAAAGAGGGGGCGGCAAACACTGGGCGGCAAACAGAGGGCGGCAAACAGAGTTCCCCAAACAGAGGGCCCCAAACAGAGGGCAGTAAAGAGAGGGCGGCAAACAGAGCGCAGCAAACAGAGGGATGCAAACAGAGGGCGGCAGGCAGAGAGCGGCAAGCAGAGGGCGGCAAACACAGGGCAGCAAACACAGGGCGGCAAACAGAGTACCCCAAACTGAGGTCACCAAACAGACCGCGCCAAACATTCAGAGGCAAACATAGAGCAGCAAACAGAGCGCGGCAAACTGAGGGCCCAAAACAGAGGCCAGCAAACAGACGGCGGCAAACAAAGGGCCGCAAATAGAGGGTGGAAAACAGAGGGCGGCAAACAGAGTGCGGCAAACAGAGGGCGCCAAACCGAGTGCCCCAAACAGAAGGCAGCAAACAGAGGACGGCAAACAGAGGGCCCCAAACAGATGGCGGCAAACAGAAGGAGGCAAACATTGGGCAGCAAACAGAGGGAGGCAAACAGAGGACGGCAAACAGAGGGCCCCAAACAGACGGCGGCAAACAGAAGGAGGCAAACATTGGGCGGCAAACAGAGGGACCCAAACAGAAGGCAGCAAACAGAGGATGGCAAACAGATTGTGGCAAACAGAGGGCCCCAAACAGAGGGCCCTAAACAGAAGGTGGCAAACAGCGGGCGGCAAACAGAGTGTGGCAAAAAGAGAGCGGCAAATGGAAGGTGGCAAACAGAAGGCCCAAACAGAAGGCAGCAAACAGAGGGCGGCAAACAGAGGGCGGCAAACAGAGGGAGGCAAACAGAAGGCGGCAAACAGAGGGCGGCAAACAAAGGCCGCAAACAGAGGTCAATAAACACAAGGCAGGAAACAGACGGCAGCAAACAGAGGGCTGCAAAGATAGCGTGGCGAACAGAGGGCGGCAAACAGAAGGCGGCAAACAGACGGCCGCAAACAGAGGGCGGCAAACAGAGTGCGGCGAATAGAGGGTGGCAAACGGAGGGCGGCAAACAAAGGACCCAAACAGAGGGCGGTAAACAGTGAGCAGCAAAAAGAGGGCCCCAAACAGATGGCGGCTAACAGAGGGCAGCAAACAGAGGGTGGCAAATAGAGGGCGGCAAACAGAGGGCGGCAAACAGACTCGGCAAACAGAGGGCCTCAAACAGAGGGTAGCAAACAGAGAGCAGCAAACAGAGGGAGGTAAACAGAGAGCTCCAAACAGAGGGCTGTAAACAGAGGGTGGCAACAGAGGGCGGCAAACAGAGGGCGGGAAACAGAGGGCCGCAGACAGAGGGCGGCAAAGAGAGGGAGGCAAAGAGAGGGAGGCAAACAGAGAAAGGCAAACAGAGGGTCCCAAACAGAGGGCAGCAAACAGAGGGCGGCAAACAGAGGGCCGCAGACAGAGGGCGGCAAAGAGAGGGAGGCAAAGAGAGGGAGGCAAACAGAGAATGGCAAACGGAGGGCCCCAAACAGAGGGCGGCAAACAGAGGTCAGCATACAGAGGGCCCAAAGCAGAGGGCCCCAAACAGGGGGCGGCAAACAGGGTAGCAATCAGAGTGCGCCAAACAGAGGGCGGCAAACAGAGAGAGGCAAACAGAGGGCTCCAAGCAGAGGGTGGTAAGCAGAGGGACCCAAGCAGATGGCGGCAAACAAACGGAGGACGGCAAACAGCGCGTGGTTAACAGAGGGACCCAAACCGAAGGTGGCAAACAGAGGGCAGCAAACAGATGGCTGCAAACAGAGGGCCCCAAACAGAGGGCAGTTAACAGAGTACGGCAAATAGAGGGAGGCAAACAGAGGGCGGTAAACAGAGGGCGATAAACAGAGGGTGGAAAACAGAGGGCGGCAAAAAGAGGGCTGCAAACAGTTGGCCCCAAACAGAGTGCGGCAAAGAGAGGGCAGCAAACAGAGTGCAGCAAAGAGTGGGATGCAAACAGAGGGTGGCAAAGAGAGGGTGGCAAAGAGAGGGTGGCAAACAGAGGGCGGCAAACACAGCGCAGCAAACAGAGGGCAGCAAACTGAGGGCAGAAAACAGAGGGCCCCAAACAGAGGGCGGAAAGCAGAGGTTGGCAAATAGAGTGTGGCAAACAGAGGGTGGCAAACAGAGTGCCCCAATCAGTGGTCAGCAAAAAGACGGCGCCAAACAGTGGTAGGCAAACATAGGGTGGCAAACAGAGTGCGGCAAACAAAGGGCGACAAACAGAGGGCCCCAAACAGAAGGTGGCAAACATAGGGTGGCAAACAGAGGGCGTAAAACAGAGGGCGGCAAACAGTGGACGGCAAACAGAGGGAGGCAAGAAGAGGACGGCAAACAGAGGGCGGCAAACAGAGGGCAGCAAACAGGGTGCAGCAAACAGAGCTACCCAAACAGAGGGCGCCAAACAGAGGGCAGTAAACAGAGGGCGGCAAACAGATGGCAACAAACAGAGGGTGGCAAACAGAGTGCCACAAACAGAGGGCGGCAAACAGAGGGCGGCAAACAGAGGGTGGCAAACACAGGGCGGCAAACAGAGGGCGGCAAACAGAGGGCAGCAAACAGAGGGCCCCAAACAGAGGGCGGCAAACAGAGGGTGGCAAACAGAGTGCGACAAACAGAGGGCAACAAACAGAGGTCGGCAAACAAGGGACGGCAAACAGAGGGCCCCAAACAGAGGGCGGCAAACAGAGGGCAGTAAACAGAGGGCGGCAAACAGAGGGCACAAACAGAGGGCGGCAAACAGAGGGCGGCAAACAGATTTTGGCAAACAGAGGGCCCCAAACAGAGGGCAGCAAACAGAGGTGGCAAACAGAGGGCGGCAAACAGGTGGCAGCAAACAGATGGCGCCAAACAGAGGGCCGCAAACAGAGGGCAGTGAACAGAGGGCGGCAAACAGAGTGCGGCAAACAGAGGGCCCCAAACAGAGGGCGCAAACAGAGGGCGGCAAACAGAGGGCGGCAAACAGAGGGCGGTAAACAGAGGGCCCCAAACAGTGGGCCCTGGAAACAGAGGGGGCAAACAAGGGGAAAAGAGCAACGGAGAGTCGCAACAGGGTCCCCAAACAGAGGGCGGTAAACAGAGGGCGGCAAACAGAGGGCGTCAAACAGAGGGCCCCAAACAGAGGGCGGCAAGCAGCGTGCGGCAAACAGAGAGTGGCAAAGAGAGGGCGGCAAACAGAGGGAGGCAAACAGAGGGCGGCATACAGAGGACGGCAAACAGAGGGCAGCAAACAGAGGAAGGCAAACAGTTGGAGCCAAACAGAGGGCGGCAAACAGAGGGCGGCAAACAGACAGCGGCAAACAGAGGTCGAAAATAGATGGGGTCAAACAAAGGACCCAAACAGAGGACAGCAGAGGGTGGCAAACAGAGCACGGCAAACACAGGGCGGCAAACAGAGGGCACCAAACAGTTGGTGGCAAACAGAGAGCGGCAAACAGAGGGTGGCAAATAGAGGGGGGAAAAAAAGGACAAAAACAGAGGGCAGCAGAGGGTCGCAAACAAAGCGCGGCAAACAGAGGGCGGCAAAGAGAGGGCGCGAAACAGAGTGCCCCAAAAAGAGGGCCCCAAACAGAGGGCAGTAAACAGAGGGTGGCAAACGGAGTGCGGCAAACAGAGCGCAGTAAAGAGAGGGCGGCAAACAGAGGGAGGCAAACAGAGGGCGGCAAACAGATGGCGGCAAACAGAGAGCGGCAAACAGAGTGTGGCAAACAGAGTGCGGCAAAAAGACTGCAGCAAACAGAGGGCGGCAGCAGAGCGCGGCAAACAGAGGGCGCTAAACACAGTGCCCCAAACAGAGGGCAGCAAACAGAGGATGGCAAACAGAGGGCCCCAAACAGAGGGAAGCAAACAGAAGGAGGCAAACATAGGGCTCCAAGCAGACGGCGGCAAACAGGGTGGCAAACAGAGGGCTGGAAACAGATGGCCACAAAGAGAGGGCGGCAAACAGAGGGCGGCAAACAGAGGGCGGCAAACAGAGGGCCCCAAACAGAAGGCAGAAAACAGAGGGCGGAAAACAGAGGGAGGCAAAAAGAGGACGGCAAACAGAGGGTGGCAAACAGAGGGCGGCAATCAGAGGGCCCCAAACAGAGCGTCCCAAACAGAGTGCAGTTAACAGAGGGCGGCAAACAGAGGGCGGCAAACAGAGGGCGGCAAACAGAGGGTGGTAAACAGAGTGTTGCAAACAGAGGGGCCCAAACAGAAGGCGGAAAACAGAGGGCGGCAAACAGAGGGCGCCCAGCACAGTGCCCCAAACTGAGGGCAGCAAACAGAGGATGGCAAACAGAGGGCCCCAATCAGAGGGCGGCAAACAGAGGGCGGCAATCAGAGGGCCCCAAACAGTGTGCGGCAAAAAGAGGGCGCCAAATAGAGGTCGCCAAACAGAGTGCCCTAAACAGAGGACAGCAAACAGAGGACGGCAAACAGAGGACTGCAAACAGAAGGTGGCAAACAGAAGGAGGCAAACATAGGGCGGCAAACAGAGGCCGGCAAACAGAGGCCGGCAAACAGAATGCAGAAAACAGAGCCCCCCAAACAGAGGGCGGCGAACAGACGGTGGCAAACCGAGGCCGGAAAACTGAGGGCGGCAAGTAGAGGGCGGCAAATGGAGGGTGACAAACAGAGGGCAGCAAACAGAGGGCCCCAAACAGAAGGTGGCAAACAGAGGGCGGCAGAAACAGGGCGCGAAACAGAGGGCGACATACAGCGGGCGGCGATCAGAGGGCATCAAACAGAGGGCGGCAACAGAGGGTGGTAAATAGAGGGCAGTAAACAGCGGGCAGCAAACAGAGTGCAGCAAACAACGCCAGGCAAACAGAGGGCGGCAAACAGAGGGCGGCAAACAGAGGGCGGCAAACAGAGGGCCCCAAACAGAGGACGGCAAGCAGAGGGCTCCAAACAGAAGGTGGCAAACAGAAGGAGGCAAACATAGGGCGGCAAACAGAGGCCGGCAAACAGAATGCAGCAAACAGAGGCCCCCAAACAGAGGGCGGCGAACAGACGGTGGCAAACCGAAGCCAGCAAACAGAGGGCGGCAAACAGAGGGCAGCATACAGAGTCAGACAAAGAAATGGGGGGCCATCAGAGGGCGCCAAACAGAGGGTGGCAAACAGAGGGTGGTAAACAGATGGCGGCAAACAGAGGGCGGCAAACAGAGGGCGGCAAACAGAGGGCCCCAAACAGAGGCCCCCAAACAGAGGGCGGTAAACAGAGGGTGGAAAACAGAGGGCGGCAAAGAGAGGGCGGCAAAGAGAGGGCCTCAAACCGAGGGCCCAAATCAGAGGGTGGCCAACAGAGGGCCCCAAACAGGGGGCGGTAAACAGACGGTGGCAAAAAGAGGGTGGCAAACAGAATGCGGCAAACAGAGGGCGGCAAACAGAGGGAGGCAAACAGAGGGCGGCAAACAGTGGGCGGAAAACAGAGGGCGGCATACAAAGGCCCCAAACAGAGCGCAAGAAACAGAGGGCTGTAAACAGACCGCAGCAAACAGAGGGCTGCATACAGAAGGCGGCAAACTGAGGGCGGCAATCAGAGGGTGGCAAAGCGCTGGCCGGAAACAGAGGGCAGCAAACAGAGGGCCGGAAACACAGGGCCCCAAAGAGAGGGCGGCAAACAGAGGGCCCCAAACAGATGGCAGCAAACAGAGGGCGACAAACAGAGTGCGGCAAACATAGGGCGGCAAACAGAGGGCGGAAAACAGAGGGCTGCAAACAGATTGCTCCAAACAGAGGGCAGCAAACAGAGGGCGGCAAACAGAGGGCCCCAAACAGCGGGCAGTAAACAGAGGGCGGCAAACAGAGGGCGGCAAACAGAGGGCGGCAAACAGAGTGCGGTAGACAGAGGGCAGCAAACAGAGTGTGGCAAACAGAGGTCCCCAAACAGAAGGTGGCAAACAGCGGAAGACAAACAGAGTGCGGCAAACAGAGGGCGGCAAACGGAGGGCGGTAAAACAGAAGGGCGGCAAACAGAGGGCAGCAAACAGACGGCCTGAAAAAGAGGGCCCTAAACATGAGGGCAGTAAACAGGGGGCGGCAAACAGAGTGCAGCAAACAGAGCGAGGCAAACAGAGGCCGGCAAACAGAAGGCGGCAAACAGAGTGGCCCAATCAGAGGTCAGCAAACAGACGGCGCCAAACAGGGGGCAGCAAACTGAAAGCGGCAAACAGAGGGTGACAAACAGAGGGCTGCAATCAGATCGCCCCAAACAGAGGGCGGTAAACGGAGGGCGGCAAGCAGAGTGTGGCAAACAGTGGGCCCCAAAGAGAGGGCGGCAATCAGAGGGCAGCACACAAATGGGCGCAAAGAGAGGGCGGCAAACAGTGTGCGGCAAACACAGGGAGGCAAAAAGAGGACGGTAAACAGAGGGCGGCAAACAGAGTGGCCCAATCAGAGGTCAGCAAACAGACGGCGCCAAACAGAGGTAGGCAAACATAGGGCAGCAAGCAGAAGGCGGCAAACAGCGGGCCGCAAACAGAGGGAGAAAAAAGAGTGCAGCAAACACAGGGTGGCAAACAGAGGTCCCCAAACAGTGGGTGTCAAACAGAGGGCAGCAAACAGAGTGCCCCAAACAGAGGGCGGCACACAGAGAGAGGCCAACAGAAGGTGGCAAACAGAGGGCGGAAAACAGAGAGCGGCAAACAGAGAACCCCAAAAAGAGGGCGGAAAACAGAGCGCGGCAAACAGAGGGTGGCAAATAGAAGGCTGCAAACAGAGGGCAGCAAACAGAGGGGTGCAAACTGAGTGCGGCAAACAGAGGGATGCAAACAGAGGGCGGCAACAGAGGGGCCCAAACAGAGGGCCGCCAACAGAGGGCGGTTTACGGAGGGCGGAACAACAGACTGCGTTAACAGAGTGCGGTAAAAAGAGGACGGCAAACAGAAGGTGACAAACAGAGGGCGGCAAACAGAGGGCGGCAAACGGAGTGGCCCAGTCAGAGGTCAGCAAACAGACGGCGCCAAAAAGAGGTAGGCAAACATAGGGCGGCAAGCAGAAGCAGGCAAACAGCGGGTGGCAAACAGAGGGGGAAAAAAGAGGGCAGCAACAGAGGGCGGCAAACAGAGGTCCCCAAACAGAGGGCGTCAAACAGAGGGCAGCAAACAGAGGGTGGCAAACAGAGGGTGGTAAACAGAGGGACCAACACAGAAGGCGGTAAACAGATTGCGGCAAACAGAGGGAGGATAACAGAGGTCCTCAAACAGAAGGCGGCAAACAGAGGCCGGCAAGCAAAAGGCGGCAAACAGAAGGCCACAAACAGTGGGCAGGAAACAGATGGCGGCAAATAGAGGGCCGCAAACAGAGTGCGGCAAACAGAGAGTGGCAAATAGAGGGCGACATACAGAGGGCGGCAAACAGAGAGCGCAAACACTGTGCCCCAAGGAGAGGGCGGCAAATAGATGGCGGCAAAAAGAGTGCCCCAAACAGAGGGTGTCAAACTGAGGGCAGCAAACAGAGGGCGGAAAACAGAGGGCGGCAAACACAAGGCGGCAAACAGAGGTCCCCAAGCAGAAGGCAGCAAACAGCGGAAGACAAACAGAGTGCGGCAAACAGAGGGCGGCAAACGGAGGGCGGTAAAGAGAGGTCACTAACAGAGGGCAGAAACCAGAGGGTGGCAAGCAGAGGGCGGCAAACAGAGGGTGGCAAAAAGAGTAGCCCAATCAGAGGTCAGCAAACAGACAGTGCCAAACAGAGGTAGGCAAACATAGGGCGGCAAGCAGAAGGCGGAAAACAGCGGGTGGCAAACAGAGGGGGAAAAAGGAGGGCGGCAAACAGAGGTACCCAAACAGTGGGTGTCAAACAGAGGGCAGCAAACAGAGGTCGGCAAACAGAATGCAGCAAACAGAGGCCTCCAAACAGCTGGCGGCGAACAGATGGTGGCAAACAGAGGCCGGCAAACAGAGGATGGCAAACAGGGTAGAGGGCGGCATACAGAGAGCGGCAAACAGAGTGCGGCAAACAGAGGGCGACATACAGGGGGCGTCAAACAGAGGGCGGCAAACAGAGTGCGGGGGGGGCACACAACGCAAGGCAAACAGAGGGCGGCAAACAGTGGGCGGCAGAGGGAGACAATCAGAGGGCGGCAAACTGAGTGAGGCAAACAGAGGGAGGCAAAGAGAGGGCAGCAAACAGAGGCTCCAAACAAGTGCCTAAAAAGGGGCGGCCAGCAGAGGGCGGCAAACAGAGGGCGACAAACAGAGGGCGGCAAAAAGTAGGCCCCAAACAGGAGGCCGCAAACAGAGGGTGGAAAACAGAGGGAGGCAAAAAGAGGACAGCAAACAGAGGGCGGCAAACAGAGGGCGGCAAACAGACGGCGGAAAACATAGGGTCCCAAACAGAGGGCGGCAAACATAGGGTCCAAACAGAGGTCAGCAAACAGAGGGCGGCAATCAGAGGGCCCCAAACAGAAGGCGGCAATCAGTGGGTGGCAAACAGAGGGCGGCAAACAGAGGGCAGTAAACGGAGGGACCCACACAGAAGGCGGCAAACAGAGGGCAGAAAACAGAGGGCGGCAAATCGAGGGCGGATAACAGAGGGCCTCAAACAGGAGGCGGCAAACAGTGGCCGGCAAACAGAGGGCAGCAAACAGAGGAAGGCAAACAGTTGGAGCCAAACAGAGGGCGGCAAACAGAGGGCGGCAAACGGAGGGCGGTAAAGAGAGGTCACTAACAGAGGGCAGAAACCAGAGGGTGGCAAGCAGAGGGCGGCAAACAGAGGGTGGCAAAAAGAGTAGCCCAATCAGAGGTCAGCAAACAGACAGTGCCAAACAGAGGTAGGCAAACATAGGGCGGCAAGCAGAAGGCGGAAAACAGCGGGCGGCAAACAGAGGGGGAAAAAGGAGGGCGGCAAACAGAGGTACCCAAACAGTGGGTGTCAAACAGAGGGCAGCAAACAGAGGGCGGCAAACAGAGGGCCCCAAACAGAAGGCGGAAAACAGCGGGTGGCAAACAGAGGGAGGGAAATAGAGGGTGGCAAACAGAGGGCGGCAAACAGAGGATGGCAAACAGAGGGCCCCAAACAGAGGGCTGCAAACAGAGGTCTCCAAACAGAGGGCGGCAAACAGAGGGCCCCAAACAGAGGGTGGCACGCAGAGGTCGGCAAACAGAGGGCGGCAAACAGACGGCGGCAAACAGATGCCGGCAAACAGAAGGAAGCAAACAGACAGAGGCAAACAGAGGATTGCAAACCGAGGGCCCCAAACATAGGGCAGCAAACAGGGGGCGGCAAACAGACGGTGGCAAAAAGAGGGCGGCAAACAGAGTGCCCAAAACAGAGGGCGGCAAACAGAGGGCAGCAAACAGACGGCGGCAAACAGAGTGCCCAAAACATAGGACGGCAAACAGAGGGCGGCAATCCAAGAGCGGCAAACAGAGGGCGGCAAGTACAGGGCAGCAATGAAAGGGCGGCAAACCGAGGGCTCCAAACAGAGGGTGGCAAACAGAGGGAGGCAAACATAGGGTGGCAAACAGAGGGCGGCAAACAGAGTGCAGCAAACAGAGGGCGACAAAGAGAGGGCGTCAGAGGGCAGCAAACAGAGGGCACAAACACAGGGCAGCAAACAGAGGGCGGCAAACAGAGGTCCCCAAACAGAAGGCGGCAAACAGCGGAAGACAAACAGAGTGCGGCAAAGAGAGGGTGGCAAACGGAGTGCGGTAAACAGAGGGCCCCAAACAGAGGGCTGAAAACAGGGTGGCAAACAGAGGGCGGCAAACAGAGGGCTGCAAACAGAGTGGCCCAATCAGAGGTCAGCAAACAGACGGCGCCAAACAGAGGTAGGCAAACATAGGGCGGCAAGCAGAAGCCGGCAAACAGCGCGCGGCAAACATAGGGGGAAAAAAGAGGGTGGCAAACAGAAGGTGGCAAACAGAGGGCAGCTAACAGAGGCAGGATAACAGAGGGCCTCAAACAGAAGGCGGCAAACAGAGGCCGGCAAGCAGAACGCGGCAAACAGAAGGCGACAAACAGAGGGCAGGAAACAGATGGCGGCAAATAGAGGGCCGCAAACAGAGTGGGGCAAACAGAGGGTGGCAAACAGAAGGTGGCAAACAGAGGGCCCAAAAAGGAGGGCGGCAAACAGAGTGCGGCAAACAGAGGGCCCCAAACAGAGGGCGGCAAACAGAGGTTGGCAAACAGTGGGCGGCAAACAGAGTGCGGCAAACGGGGGGCGGCAAACTGAAAGCAGTAAACAGAACCGTGACAAACAGAGGGCGGCAAACGAAGGGGGCAAAGAGAAGGCGGCAAACAGAGGTGCAAAAAGAGGGTGTCAACAGAGGGACAAACAGAGTGCAGCAAACAGAGGGCGGCCTAAAGATGGCCCCAAACAGAAGGCGGCAAACTGAGGGCGGCAAATGGAGGGCGGCAAACAGAGGACGGCAAACAGAGGGCAGAAAAACAGAGAGCAGCAAACAGAGGACGGCAAACAGAGGGCCCAAACAGAGGGCTTTAAACATAGGGTGGCAAACAGAAGGTGGCAAACAGAGGGCCAAAAAAAGAGGGCGGCAAACAGAGGGCGGCAAACAGAGGGCCCCAAACAGAGGGCGGCAAACAGAGGGTGGCAAACAGAGGGCGGCAAACAGAATGCGGCAAACAGGGGGCGGTAAACTGAAAGCAGTAAACAGAACCGTGACAAACAGAGGGCGGCAAACAGAGGGCCCCAAACAGAGGGCGACGAACAGGGGGCTCCAAACAGAGGGCCCCAAACAGAGGGCTTTAAACAGAGGGTGGCAAACAGAGGGCGGCAAACAGAGGGCCCCAAACAGAGGGCAGCAAACACGGGGCGGCAAACTGAAAGCGGCAAATAGATGGCGACAAACAGAGGGCGGCAAACACAGTGCGGGACACAGAGGGCCCCAAACAGAGAGCGGAAAACAGAGTGCGGCAAACAGAGGGCGGGCAAACAGAGGGAGGCAAACAGGGGGGGGCGACAAACATAGGGTCCTAAACGGAGGGTGGCAAACAGAGGGCGGCCAACAGAGGGTGGCAAACAGGGGGCTCCAAACAGCGGGCCTCAAACAGAGGGCAGTAAACAGAGGGTGGCAAACTGAGGTCTGCAAACAGGGGGCGGCAAACTGAAAGCAGCAAACAGAACCGTGACAAACAGAGGACGGCAAGCAGAGTGATCCAAAAAGAGTGCAGCAAACACAGGAAGGCAAACAGAGGTCCCCAAACGGACGGAGGCAAACAGAAGGAGGCAAACATTGGCCGGCAAACGGAGGGCGGCTAACAGACGGGGGCAAACAGAGGGCCCCAAACAGAGGGCGACGAACAGAGGGCTCCAAACAGAGGGCCCCAAACAGAGGGCGGCAAACAGAGGGCTGCAAACAGATATCCCCAAACAGAGGGCGGCAAACGGGGGGCGGCAAATAGAGGGCGGCAATCAGAGGGCCCCAAAACAAGAGCGGAAAACAGAGGGTGGCACACAAATGGGAGCAAACAGAGTGCAGCAAACAGAGGGCGGCAAACAGAGGGCAGCAATCAGAGGGCCCCAAAACAAGAGCGGAAAACAGAGGGTGGCACACAAATGGGAGCAAACAGAGGGCGGCAAACAGAGGGCGGCAAACAGAGGGAGGCAAAAAGAGGATGGCAAACAGAGGGAGGTAAACAGAGGGCGGCAAACAGAGGGCGGCAAACAATGGGCAGCAAACAGAGGGCCCAAACAGAGAGCCCCAAACAGAGGGCAGTAAACTGAGGGCGTCAAACAGAGGGCGGCAAACAGAGAGCGGCACATAGACGGCCATAAACAGAGGGTGGCAAACAGAGGGCAGCAAATCGTGGGCCCCAAACAGAGGGTGTCAAACAGTGGTCCCCAAACAGAGGGAGGTATACAGCGGGCGGCAAACAGAGTGCGCAAGAAGAGGGCGGCAAACGGAGGGCGGCAAACAAAGGGCCCCAAACAGAGGGCAGCAAAAAGAGAGCCCCAAACAAAGGGCAGGAAACACAGGGCGGCAAAATAAAGGCCACAAACAGAGGGCAGAAAGCAGAGGGCCCCAAACAGAGGGCAGAAAACAGAGGGCGGCAAAAAGAAGGTGGCAAATGAGGGCGGCAAACACAGGGCAATAAACAGAGGTCGGCAAACAGAGGGCGGCAGCAGAGGGCAGCGAACAGAGGGCGGCAAACTGAGGGCGGCAAGCAGAGGGTCCCAACACAGGGCCATAATCTGAGGGCAGTAATCAGAAGGCAGCAAACAGCAGGCGGCAAACAGAAGGCGGCAAAAAGAGGGCCCCAAACTGAGGGCGGAAATCAGTGGGCAGCAAACAGAGGGCGGTAAACACAGGGCGGCAAACAAAGTGGGGCAAACAGAGGGCGACAAATGGAGGGCGGCAAAAAGAGGGCGGCAAACAGAGTGCGGCAAACATAGGGCCCCAAAGAGAGGGCGGCAAATAGATGGCGGCAAACAGAGGTCCCCAAAGAGAGCGCAGAAAACAGAGTGGGGCAAACAGAGGGCAGCAAACAGAGGGCCCCAATCAGAGGGTCAGCAAACAGAGGGTGGCAAACAGGGGGCGGCAAACAGACGGCTGAAAACAGAGGGCAGCAAACAGAGGGCGACAAACAGAAGGCCCCAAACAGAAAGCGGCAAAGAGCAGGCGGCAAAGAGAGTGCCACAAACAGAGGGCGGCATTCAGACGCGGCAAACAGAGGGCCGCAAACAGAGGGCAGTAAGCAGAGTTCGGCAAAGAGAGGGCGGCAATAAAATGGCGGAAAACAGAGGGCGGCAAACTGAGCGCACCAAACAGAGGGCCCCAAACAGAGGGCAGTAAACAGAGGGCGGCAAACAGAGGGCGGCAAAAAGAGGGCGGCAAACAGAGGGTGAGAAACTGAGGGCGGCAAACAGAGGGCGGCAAAATAAAGGCGCAAACACAGGGCAGAAAGCAGAGGGCCCCAAACAGAGGGCAGGAAACAGAGGGCGGCAAAAGTCGGCGGCAAACACAGGGCAATAAGCAGAGGGTGATAAACAGAGGGCGGCAAACAGATGACCCAAAACAGAGCGCGGCAAACATAGGGTGGCATACTGAGGGCGGCAAAGAGAGGGCCCGAAACAGAGGGTGGCAAACAGGGGGCGGCATTCAGAGGGCTCAAATCAGAGGGCGGTAAACAGAGGGCGGCAAACAGAGAGCGGCAAACAGAGGACCCCAAACAGAGGGTGGCAAACAGAGGCGGCAAACAGAGGGTGGCAAACAGAGGCCCAAACAGAAGGCGGCAAACAGAGGGCGGCAAACAGAGAGCGCAAACAGAGGACCCCAACAGAGGGCAAACAGAGGGCGGCAAACAGAGGGTGGCAAACAGAGGGCCCCAAACAGAAGGCGGCAAACAGAGGGCGGCAAACAGAAGGCGGCA
Organism: Sphyrna mokarran; assembly: GCA_024679065.1. Classification (NCBI taxonomy): domain Eukaryota; kingdom Metazoa; phylum Chordata; class Chondrichthyes; order Carcharhiniformes; family Carcharhinidae; genus Sphyrna; species Sphyrna mokarran. The sequence continues at coordinate 260,405 of JAGIQG010000051.1, read as the reverse complement.
AATAGATGGCGGCAAACAGAGGGGGACAAATAAAGGGCCACAAACAGAGGGCGGCAAGCAGAGGGCGGCAAACAGAGGGCCGCAAACAGAGGGCGGCAAACAGAGGGCGGCAAACAGAGGACCCCAAACAGAGGGTGGCAAACAGAGAGCGGCAAACAGAGGGTGGCAAACAGAGGGCCCCAAACAGAAGGCGGCAAACAGAGGGCGGCAAACAGAGAGCGGCAAACAGAGGACCCCAAACAGAGAGCGGCAAACAGAGGGTGGCAAACAGAGGGCCCCAAACAGAAGGCGGCAAACAGAGGGCGGCAAACAGAAGGCGGCAAATAGATGGAGGCAAACAGATGGGGACAAATAAGGGCCACAAACAAAGGGCGGCAAGCAGAGGGCGGCAAACAGAGGGCCCCAAATAGAGGTCTGCAAACAGAGGGCGGCAAACAGAGGGCCGCAAACAGAGGGCGGCAATCACGGTGCGGCAAACAGAGGGCGGCAAACAGAGGGAGGCTAACAGAGGGCGGCAAACAGAGGGCCCCAAACAGAGGGCAGTAAACAGAGGTGGCAACACAGTGCAGCAAACAGAGGGCAGCATACAGAGGCAGCAAACAGAGGAGGCAAACAGAGGGCGGCAAACAGAGGGAGGCAAACAGAGGGCGGCAAACACAGTGCAGCAAACAGAGGGCGGCATACAGAGGGCGGCAAACAGAGGGCCCCAAACAGAAGGCAGCAAACAGAGGGCCCCAAACAGAAGGCGGAAAGCAGAGGGCAACTAACTGAGGGCAGCAAACCGAGCACAGCAAGCAGAGGAAAGCAAACAGAGGGCGGCTTTCTGAGGGCGGCAAACTGAGGGCGGCAAGCAGAGGGCGGCAAACAGAGTGCCCCAATCAGAGGTCAGCAAACAGACGGCGCCAAACAGAGGGAGGCAAACATCGGGTGGCAAACAGAAGGCGGCAAACCGAGGGCAGCAAACAGAGGGCGGCAAACAGGGGGCCACAAACAGAGGACACCAAACAGAGGGCAGTAAACAGAGGGCGGCAAACAGAGAACGGCAGACAGAGGGCCACAAACAGGGGGCGGCAAACAGAAGGCGGAAACAGAGGTTGGCAACAAGAGGGCGGCAAACAGATGGCGGCAAACAGAGTGCCCCAATCAGAGGTCAGCAATCAGATGGTGCCAAACTGAGGGAGGCAAACGTTGGGCGGCAACAGAAGGCGGCAAAACGAGGGCGGCAAGCAGAGGGCGGCAAACAGAGGGCCCCAAACAGAGGGACCCAAATAGATTGCGACAAACTGATGGCGGCAAACAGAGGGGGACAAACAGTGGGTGGCAAACAGAGGGGGGCAAACAGAGGGCGGCAAACAGAGGGACCCAAATAGAGTGCAACAAACAGATGGTGGCAAACAGAGGGCCCCAAACAGAATGCGGCAAACAGGGGGCGGCAAACAGAGGGCCCCAAACAGAGGGCAGTTTACAGAGGGTGGTAAACAAAGGGCAGCAAACAGAGGGCGGCAAACAGCGGGCGATAAACAGAGGGCAGCAACAGTGAGTGGCAAACAGAGGGTCCCAATCAGAGGGTGGCATAGAGTGGGTGGCAAACAGAGGGCCCCAAACCGAGGGCGGCAAACAGAGGGCGGCAAAGAGAGGGCCCTAAACAGAAGGCAGCAAACAGAGGGCCGCAAATGGAGTGCGGCAAACAGACGGCAACAAAAAGAAGGCGGCAAAAAGAGGGCAGAAAACAGAGGGAGGCAAAAAGAGAATGGCAAACACAGGGCGGCAAACAGAGGTAGGCAAACAGAGGGCCCCAATCAGAGGGCGGCAATCCGAAGGAGGCAAACGTAGGGTAGCAAAGAGAGGGCGGCAAAGAGAGGGCACAAAACAGAGGGCCCCAAAAAGAGGGCTCCAAACGGAGTGCTCCAGCAGAGCGCGGCAAACATTCGGCAGCAAACAGAGGGCGGCAAAAAGAGGGCCGCATACAGAGGGTGGCAAACAAAGGGCCCCAAACAGAAGATGGAAAACAGAGGGCGGCAAAAAGAGGGCGGCAAACTGAGGGCGGCAAACAAAGGGACCCAAACAGAAGGCGGCAAACAGAGGGCAGAAAACTGAGGGCCCCAACCAGAGGGCAGTAAACAGAGGGCGGCAGCAGAGGGCGGCAAACAGAGGGCGGAAAACAGAGGGCGGCAAACAGAGGGCCCCAAAGAGAAGGCAGCAAACAGAGGGCAGAAAACAGAGGGAGGCAAAAAGAGGACGGCAAAAAGAGGGCAGCAAACAGAGGGCCCCAAACAGAGGGCGGCAAACAGAAGGAGGCAAATATAGGGTGGCAAACAGAGGGCGGCAAACAGAGGGTGGCAATCAGAGGGCCCCAAACACAGGGCGGCAAACAGAGGGCCCCAAAACGAGGGCAGTAAACAGAGGGCAGCAAATAGAGGGCGTCAAACAGGGGGTGGCAAACAGATGGCGGCAAACAGAGGGAGAGAAACAGAGAGTGTCAAACAGAGAGTGTCAAACAGAGGGCAGAAAACAGAGGGCGGCAAACAGAGGGCCCAAAAAGAAGGCAGCAAACAGAGGGCAGAAAACAGAGGGAGGCAAAAAGAGGATGGCAAACAGAGGGCGGCAAACAGAGGGCGGCAAACAGAGAGCAGCAAACAGAGGGTGGCAAACAGAGGGCCCCAAAAAGAAGGCAGCAAACAGAGGGCAGAAAAGAGAGGGAGGCAAAAAGAGGATGGCAAACAGAGGGCCCCAATCAGAGGGCCCCAAACAGAAGGTGGCAAATACAGGGCAACAAAGTGAGGGCGGCAAACAGAGGGACGCAAAGAGAGGAATGCAAACAGAGGGCGGTAAACAGAGGGTGGCAAACAGAGGGCGGCAAACAGAGGGCCCCAAACAGAAGGCGACAGACAGAGGACAACAAACTGAGGGTGGCAAACAGAGCGCAGCAAACAGAGGGATGCAAACAGAGGGAGGCAAAAAGAGGATGCCAAACAGAGACAACAAACTGAGGGTGGCAAACATAGGGCAGCAAACAGACTGCCCCAATCAGAGGGCGGCAAACAGAAGGAGGCATATATAGGGTGGCAAACAGAGGCCGGCAAACAGAGGGCAGCAATCAGAGGGCCCCAAACAGAGGGCGGCAAACAGAGGGCCCCAAAAGGAGGGCAGTAAACAGAGGGCGGCAAACAGAGGGCGTCAAACAGAGGGCCTCAAACAGAGGGCGGCAAACTGAGGGCGGCAAACAAAGGCCCCAAACAGGGGGCAGCAAACAGAGGGCGACAAACAGAGGGCAACAAACAGAGGGTGGCAAACAGTGGGCTGCAAACAGATGGCCCCAAACAGAGTGCAGCAAACAGAGCGCGGCAAACAGAGGGCCCCAAACAGAGGGCGGCAAACAGAGGGCGGAAGATAGATGGAGGCAAAAAGAAGACGGCAAACAGAGGGCGGCAAACAGAGGGTGGCAAACAGAGGGCAGTTAACAGAGGGCGGCAAACAGAGGGCGGCAAACAGTGGGACCCAATCAGAGGGCGGCAAACTGAGGGCCCCAAAGATAGCGCGGAAAACAGAGGGCGGCAAACAGAGGGTAGTAAACAGAGGGCGGCAAACATTGTGCAGCAAAAAGAGGGCGGCAAACAGAGGGCAAGAAACAGAGGGCGGTAAGCAGAGGGCGGCAAACATAGAGGCCCAAATAGAGGGCAGCAAACAGAGGGCGGCAAAATAAAGGCGCAAACAGATGGCAGAAAGCAGAGGGCCCCAAACAGAGGGTGGAAAACAGAGGGCGGCAAAGAGCAGCGCCAAAAGAGGGTGTGAAACACAGGGCGATAAGCAGTGGGTGGCAAACAGAGGGCGGCAAACAGAAGACCCTAAACAGAGCGCGGCAAACATAGGGTGCCATACAGAAGGCGGCAAAGAGAGGGTCCCAAAATGAGGGCCTCAAACAGAGGGCGGCAAACAGGGGGCGGCATTCTTTGGGCTCGAAACAGAGGGCGGCAAACAGAGGGCAGCATTCAGTGGGCTCGAAACAGAGGGCGGCAAACAGAGGCCAGGAAGCAGAGTGCGGCAAACAGAGGGGGACAAACAGACGTCGGCAAACGGAGGGCAGCAATCAGAGGGAGACAAAAAGAGGACAGCAAACTGAGGGCGGCAAACAGAGGGCGGAAAACAGACGGCGGCAAACAGAGTGCGTCAAACAGTGGGCGGCAAACAAAGGGCCCAAACAAAGGGACCAAAACAGAGCGCAGTAAAGAGAGGGCGGCAAACAGAGTGCTGCAAACAGAGGGCGGCAAACAGAGGGCGGCAAACAGAGGGCGGCAAACAGAGGGCGGCAAACAGAGGGCGGCAAACAGAGGGCGGCAAACAGAGGGCGGCAAACAGAGGGCGGCAAACAGAGGGCGGCAAACAGAGGGCGGCAAACAGATGGCAGCAAACAGAGGGCGGCAAACAGAGGGCGGCAAACGCAAACAGAGGCGGCAACGAGGGGCAAAGAAGGGCGGCAAACAGAGGGCGGCAAACAGAGGGCGGCAAACAGAATGCCCCAAACAGAGGCGGCAACAGAGAGTGGCAAAGAGAGGGCGGCAAACAGAGGCGGCAAACAGAGGGCGGCAAACAGAATGCCCCAAACAGAGGCGGCAACAGAGAGTGGCAAAGAGAGGGCGGTAAACAGAGAGCGGCAAACAGAGGGGAGGGCGCAACAGAGGGCGGCAAACAGAGTGCGGCAAACAGAGGGCGGCAAACAGAGGGCGGCAAACAGAGGGCGGCAAACAGAGGGCGGCAAACAGAGGGCGGCAAACAGAATGCCCCAAACAGAGGGTGGCAACAGAGAGTGGCAAAGAGAGGGCGGTAAACAGAGAGCGGCAAACAGAGTGCCCCAAAGTGAGGGCGCAACCAGAGGGCCCCAAACAGAGGGCGGCAAACAGATGGCAGCAAACAGAGGGTGGCAAACAGAGGGCGGCAAACAGATTGCAGCAAAGAGAGGGATGCAAACAGATGTCACCAATCAGAGGGCGGCAAACAGAGGGTGGCAAAGAAAGGGCCCCAAACAGAACGCAGCAAACAGAGGACGGGAAACAGAGGGCGGCAAATAGAGGGCGGCAAACAGAAGGAGGCAGAAATAGGGAGGCAAACAGAGTGCGGGAAACAGAGGGCGGCAAATAGAGGGCGGCAAATGGATGGCCCCGAACAGAGGGCGGCAAAAAGAGGTCAACAAACAGAGGGAGGGAAACAGAGGGTGGCAAACAGAGGGCGGCAAACAGACGGAGAGAAAGAGAGGGTGGCAAGCAGAGGGCCATAAACAGAGGGCGGCAAACAGAGGGCACCAACCAGAAGGCGGCAAACAGAGTGCGGAAAACAGAGGGCGGCAAATAGAGGGCGGCAAATGGATTGCCACGAACAGAGGGCGGCAAAAAGAGGTCAACAAACAGAGGGAGGGAAACAGAGGGTGGCAAACAGAGGGCGGCAAACAGACGGAGAGAAAGAGAGGGTGGCAAACAGAGGGCCGCAAACAGAGGGCTGCAAACAGAGGGAGAGAAAGAGAGGGTGGCAAACAGAGGGCCATAAACAGAGGGCGGCAAACAGAGGGCCACCAACCAGAAGGCGGCAAACAGAGTGCGGAAAACAGAGTGCGGCAAACAGAGGGCCCCAAACAGAGGGCGGCAAAGAGAGGGAGGGAAACAGAGGGTGGCAAACAGAGGGCGGCAAAAAGAGGGGACAAACAGAGGGCGGCAAACAGAGGGCGGCAAACAGAGGGAGGCAAACAGAGGGCGGCAAACAGAGGGCGGCAAACAGAGGGTGGCAAACAGAGGGCCCAAACAGGGGGGGCAAACAGATGTGGCAAAAGAGGGCCGAAACAGAGGGCGGCAAACAGAGGGCGGCAAAAAGAGGGCGGCAACAGAGCGGCCACGAGGGGGAAACAGAGAACGGCAAACAGAGGGCGGCAAACAGAGGGCGGCAAACAGAGGGAGGCAAACAGAGGGCGGCAAACAGAGGGCGGCAAACAGAGGGGCAACAGAGTAATCAGAGGGCGGCAAACAGAGAACGGCAAACAGAGGGCGGCAAACAGAGGGCCCCAAACAGAGGGCGGAAAACAGAGGGCGGGAAAAAGAGGGCCCCAAGCAGAGGGCAGAAACAGAGGGTGACAAACAGAGAGCGGCAAACAGAGGGCCCCAAACAGAGGGCGGCAAACAGAAGGCGGCAAATAGAGGGAGGCAAAAAGAGGAAGGCAAACTGAGGCGGCAAACAGAGGGCGGCAAACAGAGGGCGGCAAACAGGGGCGGCAAACAGAGGGGGGCAAACAGTGGCGGCAACAGAGTGCGTCAAACAGTGGGCGGCAATCAGCGGGCCAACAAAGGGAGAACAGAGGCAGTGAAGAGAGGGCGGCAAACAGAGGGCAGCAAACAGAGGCCAAAAGAGGCGGAAACAGAGGGGAAACAGAGGGACCCAAGCAGATGGCGAAAAACAGTGGGCGGCAAGAAGACGGCGGCAAACAGAGGGCCCAAACACAAGGCAGCAGACAGTGGGTGGCAATCAGAGGGCGGCAAACAAAGGGGCTCAAACAGAAGGTGACAAACAGAGGCCAGCAAACAGAGGGCGGCAAACAGAGGGCGGCAAACAGAGGGAGGGAAACAGAGGGTGGCAAACCGAGGGCGTAAAACAGAGGGAGGGAAACAGAGGGTGGCAAACAGAGGGCGGCAAATAGAGGGCGGTAAACAGAGGGCGGCAAACAGAGGGCAGCAAACAGAGGGCAAGAAACTGAGGGCGGCAAACACAGCACAGCAAACAGACGGATGCAAACAGAGGGCGGCAAATAGAGGGTGGAAAACAGGGTGGCAAACAGAGGGCGGCAAACAGAGGGCCCCAAACAGAAGGCGGCAAACAGAGTGCAGCAAACAGATGGCGGCAAACAGAAGGCGGCAAACAGAGGGGGGCAAACAGAGGACGGGAAACAGAGGGCCTCAAACAGCGGGCGGAAAAAAGAGGGTGGAAAACAGAGGTCAGCAAACAGACGGCGCCAAACAGAGTTAGGCAAACATAGGGCGGCAAACAGAAGACGGCAAACAGCGGGAGGCAAACAGAGGGCGGCAAAAAGAGGGCGGAAAACGGAGGGCGGCAAACAGAGGATGGCAAACAGGGGGAGGGAAACAGAGGGTGGCAAACAGAGGGCGGCAAAGAGAGGGAGAGAAACAGAGGGTGTCAAACAGAGGGTGGCAAACAGAGTGCAGCAAACAGAGGGCGGCAAACAGACGGCGTCAAACAGAGGGCGGCAAACAGAAGGAGGCCAGCAGTGGGCAACTAACTGAGGGCGGCAAACAGAGCACAGCAAACAGAGGAAAGCAAACAGAGGGCGGCAAACAGAGGGCGGCAAACTGAGGGCGGCAAGCAGAGGGCCCCAAACACAGGGCGGCAAACAGAGGGCGGCAAACAGAGGGCGGCAAACAGAAGGCGGCAACCAGCGGGAGCAAACAGAGTGCGGCAAACAGAGGCGGCAATGGAGGGCGGCACAGAGGGCCCCATACAGAAGCGGCAAACAGAGGGCGGCAAACAGAGGGTGGCAAACAGGGGGAGGGAAACAGAGGGTGGCAAACAGAGTGAGAGAAGCCGAGGGTGGCAAACAGAGGGCGTCATACAGAGGGTGGAAAACAGAGGGCGGGAAACAGAGGGCCCCAAACAGAAGAAGGCCAGCAGTGGGCAATTAGCTGAGGGCGGCAAACAAAGTGCAGCAAACAGAGGAAAGCAAACTGAGGGCGGCAAACTGAGGGCGGCAAACTGAGGGCGGCAAACAGAGTGCCCCAATCAGAGGTCAGCAAACAGACGGCGCCAAAAAGAGGGAGGCAATCATAGGGCGGCAAAAAGAAGGCGGCAAACCGAGGGCAACAAACAGATGGCGGCAAACAGTGGGCCACAAACAGAGGGCCCAAATCAGAGGGCAGTAACAGAGGGCGGCAAAAAGAGGGCCGCAAACAGAGTTCGGAAAACAGCGGGCGGCAAACAGAGTGCAGCAAACAGAGGGCAGCAAACAGAGGGCGGCAAAGAGACGGCAGAAAGCAGAGGGGGGCAAACAGCGTGCCGCAAACAGAGGGCGGTAAACAGAGGGCGACATACAGAGGGCGGCAAACAGAGAGCGGCAAACACAATGCCCCAAACAGAGGGTGGCAAACAGAGGGCGGCAAACAGAGGGCCCCAAACAGATGGCAGTAAACAGAGGGCGGCAAACAGAGGGCGGCAAACAGTGGGCGATGAACAGAGGGCGGCAAACAGAGTGTTGCAAACAGAGGGACCCAAACAGAGGGCGGCAAACAGAGGATGGACAAATGAGGGCGGCAAACAGAGTTCCCCAAACAGAAGGTGGCAAACAGAGGGCGGCAAACAGAGTGCGGCAAACAGAGGGCGACAAACAGTGAAAAGAGGGTGGCAAACAGAGGGCGGCAAACAGACGGCAAACAGAGGGCGGCAAACAGAGGGCCCCAAACAGCTGGCAGTAAAGAGAGGGTGGCAAACAGAGGGCGGCAAACAGACTGCGGCAAAGAGAGGGCGACAAACAGATTACGGCAAACAGAGGGTGGCAAACAGATGTCACCAATCAGAGTTCGGCAAACAGAGGGTGGCAAACATAGGGCGCCAAACAGAACGCAGCAAACAGAGGACGGCAAACAGAGCGCCCCAAACATAGGGCGGCAATCAGAAGGAGGCAAACATAGGGAGGCAAACAGAGCACGGGAAACAGTGGGCGGAAAAAGAGGGCGGCAAACAGATGGCCCCGAACAGAGGGCGGCAAACAGAGGTCGACAAACAGAGGGCACCAAAAAGAGGTTGGAAAACAGAGGGTGGCAAACTGAGGGCGGCAAGCAGAGGGCAGCAAACAGAGGGAGGCAAACAGAGGGGGGCAAACAGGGTGCGGCAAACAGAGGGCGGCAAACAGAGGGCAGAAAACAGTGGGCGGCAAACAAAGGGCCCATAAAGAGGGACCGAAACAGAGCGCAGTAAAGAGAGGGCGGCAAACAGAGGGCGGCAAACAGAGTGCCCTAAACAGAGTGCAGCAAACAGAGGGCGGCAAACAGAGGGAGGCAAAAAGAGGAAGGCAAACAGAGGGTGGCAAACAGAAGGCGGCAAGCAGAGGGCAGCAAACAGAGGGCCGCAAACAGAGTTCGGAAATCAGAGGGCGGCAAACAGAGGGCGGCAAACAGAGGGCGGCAAACAGAGGGCGGCAAACAGAGAGCAGCAAACACAGTGCCCCAAACAGAGGGTGGCAAACAGAGGACGGCAAACAGAGGACGGCAAACAGGGCCCCAAACAGAGAGCCCCAAACAGATGGCAGTAAACAGAGGGCGGCAAACAGAGGGTGGCAAACAGAGGGCGATGAACAGAGGGCGGCAAACAGATCGTTGCAAACAGAGGGACCAACAGATGACGACAAACAGAGGGCAGCAAACAAAGGATGGCAAACAGAGGGCGGCAAACAGAGGGAAGCAAACAGTGGGCGGCAAACAGAAGGCGGCAAACAGAGGGCGGCAAACAGAGGGCCCCAAACAGAGGCGGCAAACAGAGGGCGGCAAACAGAGGGCGGCAAACAGAGGGCGGCAAACAGAGGGCCCCAAACAGAGGGTGGAAAAAAGAGGGTGGCAAACAGAGTGCGGCAAACAGAGGGCGGCAAACAGAGTGCCCCAATGAGATGTCAGCAAACAGACGGCGCCAAACAGAGGTAGGCAAACATAGGGCGGCAAACAGAAGGCGGCAAACAGTGAGAGGCAAACAGAGGGCGGCAAACTGAGGGTGGCAAATGGAGAGCGGCAAACAGAGGGCCCCATACAGAAGGCGGCAAACAGCGGGAGAGAAACAGAGGGTGGCAAACAGAGGGCGGCAAACAGAGGGAGGGAAACAGAGGGTGGCAAACAGAGGGCGGCAAACAGAGGGCGGCAAACAGAGGGCCCCAAACAGAAGGCAGCAAGCAGAAGGCAACTAACTGAGGGCGGCAAACAGAGCGCAGCAAACAGAGGAAAGCAAACAGAGGTCATCAAACAGAAGGCGCCAAACTGAGTGAGGCAAATGTAGGGCGGCAACAGAAGGTGGCAAACCGCGGGCGGTAAACAGAGGCCGGCAAAAAGAGGGCCCCAATCAAAGGGCCCCAAGCAGAGGGCAGTAAACAGAGGGCGGCAGACAGAGGGGGGCAAACAGGGGACGGCAAACAGAGGGCGGCAAACAGAGTGTGTCAAACAGTGGGTGGCAAACAGATGGCCCAAACAAAGGGTCCGAAACAGAGCGCAGAGAAGAGAGGGTGGCAAACAGAGGGCGGCAAACAGAGTGTGTCAAACAGTGGGTGGCAAACAGAGGGCGGCAAACAGAGTGCCCCAACCAGAGGGCGGAAAACAGAGGGAGGCAAACGGAAGGCGGCAGAGTGCGGCAAACAGAGGGCAGCAAACAGGGGGCGGCAAACATAGGTTCCCAAACTGAGGGCGGCAATCTGAGCGCGGCAAACAGAGCGCAGCAAACAGAGGGATGCAAACTGATGGCTGCAAAGAGAGGGCCCAAAACATTGGGCGGCAAACCGAGGGCAGGAAACGGAGGGCGGAAAACAGAGGGCCCCAAACAGAGGGCGGAAAACAGAGGGTGGCAAACAGAGTGCGGCAAACAGAGGGCGGCAGACAGAGTACCCCAATCAGAGGTCAGCAAACAGAGGAGAGAAACAGAGGGTGGCAAACAGAGGGTTGGCAAACAGAGGGAGGCAACCAGAGGGCCCCATCCTGAAGGCGGCAAATAGAGGGCAACACACTGAGGGCGGCAAACAGAGCGCAGCAAACAGAGGGATGCAAACAGAGGGTGGCAAACAAAGGGCAGCAAACAGAAGGTGGCAAACAGAGGGCCCCAAACGGGGGGGCAAACAGAATGTGGCAAAGAGAGGGCCCGAAACAGAGGGCGGCAAACAGAGGGCGGCAAACAGAGGGAGGCAAAAAGAGGACGGCAAACAGAGGGCGGCAATCAGAGGCCGGCAACCAGAGTAATCAGAGGGCGGCAAACAGAGAACGGCAAACAGAGGGCGGCAAACAGAGGGCCGCAAACAGAGGGTGGAAAACAGAGGGCGGCAAAAAGAGGGCCCCAAACAGAGGGCAGTAAACAGAGGGCGGCAAACAGAGGGTGGCAAACAGAGGGCGATGAACAGAGGGCGGCAAACAGAGCGTTGCAAACAGAGGGACCAACAGATGACGTCAAACAGAGGGCAGCAAACAAAGGATGGCAAACAGAGGGCGGCAAACAGAGGTCCCCAAACAGAAGGTGGCAAACAGAGTGCAGCAAACAGAGGGCGGCAAACGGAGGGTGGCAAACGGAGGCTGGCAAACAGAGGGCCCCAAACAGAAGGCGGCGAACAGAGGACGGCAAACAGAGGGCGGCAAACAGAGGGAGGGAAACAGAGGGTGGCCAACAGAAGGCGGCAAACAGAGGGAGGGAAACAGAGGGTGACAATCAGAGGGCAGCAAACAGAGGGCAGCAAAGAGAGTGCGGCAAACAGAGGGAGGCAAACAGATGGCGTCAAACAGAGGGCCCCAAACAGAAGGCGACAAAGAGACGGCGGCAAACAAAGGGTGGTAAACAGTGGGCCCCAAACAGAGGGCGGAAAACAGAGTGCAGCAAACAGAGGGCAGCAAGCAGAGTGTGGCAAACGGAGGGTGGCCAAAAGAGGGCGAAAAACAGAGGGCGGAAAACAGAGGGCCCCAAACAGAGGGAGTCAAACAAAGGGCAGCAAACAGAGGGCGGCAAACAGAGGTCCAAACAAGGGCAGATACAGAGGGCGGCAAACAGAGGGTGGCAAACAGATGGCGACAAACAGTGGGTGGCAAACTGAGGGCGGCAAGAAGATGACGGCGAACAGAGGGCCCAAATACAAGGAAGCAAACAGTGTGTGGCAATCAGAGGGCGGCAAACAGAGGGGTTCAAACAGAAGGTGACAAACAGAGGCCGGCAAATAGAGGGCGGCAAACAGAGGGCGGCAAACAGAGGGCGGCAAACAGAGTGCCCCCATCAGAGTAAGCGAACAGACAGCGCCAAACAGAGGGAGGCAAACACAGGCGACTACAGAGGGCGGCAAAAAGGGAGCGGCAAACACAGGCCCAAACAGAGGGCGGCAAACAGAGGGCGGCAAACAGAGGGCGGCAAACAGAGTGTTGCAAACAGGACCAAACAGAGGGCGGCAAACAGAGGGCGGCAAACAGAGGGCGGCAAACAGAGGGCCCCAAACAGAGGGCGGCAAACAGAGGGCGGCAAACAGAGTGCGGCAAACAGAGGGCGGCAAAGAGTGTGCGGCAAACAGAGGGCGGCAAACAGAGGGTGGCAGACAGAGGGCGGCAAACAGAGGGCAGCAAACAGAGTGCGGCAAACAGAGGGCCCCAAACAGAAGGCGGCAAACAGAGGGCAAAAAACAGAGGACGGCAGCAGAGTGCGGCAAACAGAGGGAGGGAAACAGAGGGCGGCAAACTGAGGGCAGCAAACAGAGGGTGGCAAACAGAGGGCGGCAAACAGAGGGCAGCAAACAGAGGGCGGCAAATCGAGGGGGCAAACAAAGGACCCAAAAAGAGGGCAGTAGAGGGCGGCAAACAGAGGGCGGCAAACAGAGGGCGGCAAACAGAGGGCAGCAAACAGAGGGCAGAAAACAGAGGGCCCCAAACAGAGGGCGGAAAACAGAGGGTGGCAACCAGAGGGCGGCAAACAGAGGGCGGCAAACAGAGGGCGGCAAACAGAGGTCGGCAAACAGACGGCGCAAAACAGAGGTCGGCAAACAGAGGGCGGCAAACAGAGGGCAGCAAACAGTGGGCAGCAAACAGAGGGCGACGAACAGAGGGCGGCAAACAGAGGGTTGCAAAGAGAGGGCGGCAAACAGAGGGCCCCAAACAGAGGACGCCAAACAGAGGGCAGTAAACAGTGGGCAGCAAACAGAGGGCGACGAACAGAGGGCGGCAAACAGAGTGTTGCAAAGAGACGGCGGCAAACAGAGGGCCCCAAACAGAGGACGCCAAACAGAGGGCAGTAAACAGAGGGCCGCAAACAGAGGGCGGCAAACAAACGGCGGCAAACAGAGGGCCCCAAACAGAGGGCGTCAAAGAGAGGGCAGCAAAGAGTGGGCAGCAAACAGAGGGCGGCAAAGCGAGGTCCCAATCAGAGGGCATCAAACAGCGGAAGGCAAACAAAGTGCGGCAAACGGAGTGCGGCAATCAGAAGACCCCAAACAGAAGGCAGCAAACAGAGGACAGCAAACAGAGGGCGGCAAACAGAGGGAGGGAAACAGAGGGTGGCAAACAGAGGGCAGCAAACAGAGGGATGCAAACAGAGGGCGGCAAAGAGAGGGCGGAAAACAGAGGGCGGCAAACAGAGGGCGGCAAACAGAGTTCCCCAATCAGAGGTCAGCAAACAGACGGCACCAAACAGTGGTAGGCAAACATAGGGCGGCGAACAGAAGGCTGCAAACAGCGGGCGGCAAAAAGAGGGCGGCAAACAGAGGGCCCCAAGCAGAAGGCGGCAAAGAGAGGGTGGCAAAAAGAGGGCGGCAAACAGAGGGAGAGAAACAGAGGGTGGCAAACAGAGGGGGGCAAACAGAGGGCAGCAAACAGAGGGCAGCAAATAGAGGGCCTCAAACAGAAGGCAGAAAATACAGGGCAACAAACTGAGGGCGACAAACTGAGCGACGCAAACAGAGGAATGCAAACATAGTGCGGTAAACAGAGGGTGAAACAGAGGGCGGCAAACATAGGGCGGCAAGCAGAGGGCCCCAAACAGAGGGCGGCAAACATAGGGACCAAACAGAGGCGGAAAACAGAGGGCAGCAAACAGAGGGCCCCAAACTGAGAGTTCCAAAGAGAGGGCGGCAAACAGAGGGGGGCAAACAGAGGGCAGCAAACAGACGCCCCCAAACAGAAGGCGGGAAACAGAGGGTGGCAAACAGAGGATGGTTAACAGAGGGACCCAAACAGAAGGGGGCAAACAGAGGGCGGCAAACAGATGGCGGCAAACAGAGGGCCCCAAAAAGAGGGCGGAAAACGGAGGATGGCAAACAGAGGGCGGCAAACAGAGGGCCCCAAACAGAGGGCTGAAAACAGAGGGCGGCAATTAGAGGGCGGCAAACAGATGGCGGCAAACAGGGGGCTCCAAACAGATGGCGGCATGCAGAGGGCGGCAAACAGAGAGCAGCAAACCCAGGACGGCAAACAGAGGGAGGCAAACATAGAACATAGAACATAGAACATACAGCACAGAACAGGCCCTTCGGCTTCGATGTTGTGCCGACCAAAATAAAAACAATGCCCCTCCTAACTAAACCATTCCTTCTCTCATATACTTATCACTAACCTTTAAACGCACCAAACTTGGCGCATCTACAACAGCTGCAGGCAGGGCATTCCACTCCCTAATCACTCTTTGAGTAAAGAACCTACCTCTGATATCCGTCCTATAACAGAGGGATGCAAACAGAGGACGGCAAACAGAGGGCCCCAAACAGAGCGCGGCAAACAGAGAGTGGCAAACAGAGGTCGGCAAAAGAGGGCAGCAAACACAGGGCCCCAAACAGTGGGCCCCAAAGAGAGGGCAGAAAACAGAGGGCGGCAAACAGAGGGCCCCAAACAGAGGACGGCAAACAGAGGGTGCCAAACAGAGGGCGCCAAACAGAGGGCGGCAAACTAAGGGCGGCAAACAGAGGGCGGTTAACAGAGGGACCCAAACACAAGGAGGCAAACAGAGGGCGGCAAAGAGAGGGCCCCAAACAGAGGGACCCAAACAGAGGGACACAAACAGATGGCAATAAACAGAGGGCGGCAAACTGTGCGCAGCAAACTGAGGGCGGCAAACAGAGGGCTGCAAACTGATGGCCCCAAACAGAGGGCGGCAAACAAAGGGCGGCAAACAGAGGGCAGCAAACACAGGGTGCAAACAGAGGGCCCCAAACAGAAGGCTGCAAACAGAGGGCAGAAAACAGACGGAGGCAAAAAGAGAACAGCAAACCGAATGCGGCAAACACATGGCGGCAAACAAACGGCCCCAAAGAGAGGTCCCCAGAAAGAGGGCCCTTAACAGAGGGCGGCAAACAGAAGGCAGCAAACCGAGGGTGATAAACAGAGGGCGGCAAACAGACGGCGGCAAAGAGAGGGAGGCAAACAGAGAGAGGCAAGCAGAGGGCGGCAAACAGAGGGCCCCAAACAAAGGGCAGCAAACAGAGGGTGGCAATCATAGTGCCCCAAACAGAGGGCCTCAAGCAGAGGGCGGCAAACAGAGGGCGGCAAACAGAGCGCGGCAAAGAGAGGGAGGCAAACAGAGAGAGGCAAGCAGAGGGCGGCAAACAGAACGCGGCAAAGAGAGGGAGGCAAACAGAGAGAGGCAAGCAGAGGGCGGCAAACAGAGGGCCCCAAGCAAAGGGCAGCAAACAGAGGGCGGCAATCATAGTGCCCCAAGCAGAGGGCGGCAAGCAGAGGGCGGCAAACAGAGGGCGAGAAACAGAGAGCGGCAAACACAGTGCGGCAAACAGAGGGCACCAAAAAGAAGGAGGCAAACAGAGGGCCGCACACAGAGGGCGGCAAAGAGAGGGAGGCAAACAGAGAGAGGCAAACAGAGGGCGGCAAACAGAGGGCCCCAAACAAAGGACAGCAAACAGAGGGCAGCAATCATAGTGCCCCAAACAGAGGGCAGCAAGCAGAGGGAGGCAAACAGAGGGCCCCAAACAAAGTGCAGCAAACAGAGGGCGGCAATCATAGTGCCCCAAGCAGAGGGCGGCAAGCAGAGGACGGCAAACAGAGGGCGAAAAACAGAGGGCGGCAAACACAGTGCGGCAAACAGAGGGAGGCAAACAGAGGGAGGCAAACACAGGGCGGTAAACAGAGGCCCCAAACTGAGGGCGGCAAACAGAGAGCGGCAATAGAGGGCTGCAAATAGATGGCGGCAAAGAGAGGACGGCAAACAGAGTGCCCCAAAAGAGGGCCCCAAACAGAGGGCAGAAAACAGAGTGCGGCAAACAGAGGCCCCAAACAGACGGCAGAAAATAGTGGGCGGCAAACAGAGCCAGGCAAACAGAGGGCGGCAAACAGGGGGCGGCAAACTCAAAGCAGCTAACAAAACCGGACAAACAGAGGGCGGCAAACAGAGGACTGCAAACAAAGGCGACGAACAGGAGGCTCCAAACAGGGGGTCCCAAACAGAGGGCAGAAAACAGAGGGCGGCAAACAGAGCGCAGCAAACAGAGGGATGCAAACAGATGGCGGCAAACAGAGAGCACCAAACAGAGGGAGACAAGCAGAGGGCAGCAAACAGAGGGCGGCAAAGAGCGTGTCCCAATCAGAGGTCAGCAAACAGACGGCGCCAAACAGACGGAGGCAAACATAGGGTGGCAAACAGAGGTCGGCAAACAGAAGGCGGCAAAGAGAAGGCGGCAAACAAAGGACACCAAACAGAGGGGGGAAAAAAGAGGACGGCAAACAGAGGGTGGCAAAAAGAGGGTGGCAAACAGAGGGACCAAACAGAGGGCAGCAAACAGAGGGCAGTCTAAAGAGGGCAGCAAACAGAGGGTGGCAAGCATTGGCCCCAAACAGAAGGAGCCAAACAGAGGGCAGCAAACAGAGGGTGGCAAACAGAGGGCGGCAAACAGAGGGCCCCAAACAGAGGGCCTCAAACAGAGGGAAGCAAACAGAGAGCGGCAAATAGATTGCAGCAAACAGAGGGTGCCAAACAGAGGGCGCCAAACAGAGGGCCCCAAACAGAGGGCAGCAAACAGAGGGATGCAAACAGAAGGCGGCAAACTGAGGGCACCAAACAGAGGGAGACAAACAGAGGGCAGCAAACAGAGGGCGGCAAAGAGAGTGTCCCAATCAGAGGTCAGCAAACAGACGGCGCCAAACAGACGGAGGCAAACATAGGGTGGCAAACAGAGGTCGGCAAACAGAAGGCGGCAAAGAGAAGGTGGCAAACAGAGGGCCCCCAACAGAGGGTGGCAAACAGAGGGTTCCAAACAGAGGGTGGCAAACAGAAGGTTGCAAACAGAGGGCCCAAAAAAGAGGGCGGCAAACAGAGTGCGGGAAACAGAGGGTGGGAAACAGAGGGTGGCAAACAGGGGGCGGCAAACTGAGGGCCGCAAACAAAGGGCAATGAACAGGGGGCTCCAAACAGGGGGCCCCAAACAGAGGGCTTTAAACAGAGGGTGGCAAACAGAGGGCAGCAAACAGAAGGTGGCAAACAGAGGGCCCAAAAAAGAGGGCGGCAAACAGAGTGCGGCAAACAGAGGGCCCCAAACAGAGGGCGGCAAACAGAGGGTGGCAAACAGAGGGCGGCAAACTGAGGCCGCAAACAAAGGCAATGAACAGGGCTCCAAACAGAGGCCCCAAAAAGAGGGCTTTAAACAGAGGGTGGCAAACAGAAGGTGGCAAACAGAGGGCCCAAAAAAGAGGGCGGCAAACAGAGTGTGGCAAACAGAGGGCCCCAAACAGTTAGCAGCAAACAGAGGGTGGCAAACAGAGGGCGGCAAACAGAGGGTGGCAAACAGAGGGCGCAAACAGAGTGCGGCAAACAGGGGGCGGCAAACTGAAAGCAGCAAATATAACCGTGACAAACAGAGGGCCCCAAACAGAGGGCGGCAAACAGAGGGCGGCAAACAGAGGGTGGCAAACAGAGGGCGGCAAACAGAGTGCAGCAAACATGGGGCGGCAAATTGAAAGCAGCAAACAGAACCGTGACAAACAGAGGGTGGCAAACAGGGGGCGGCAAACTGAAAGCAGCAAACAGAACTGTGACAAACAGACGGCGGCAAATAGAGGGCCGCAAACAAAGGGCGACGAACAGGGGGCTCCAAAGAGAGGGTCCCAAACAGAAGTCTTGAAACAGAGGGTGGCAAACAGAGGATGGCAAACAGAGGGCGGGAAACAGAAGGTGGCAAACAGAGGGCCCCAAACAGAGG
Organism: Sphyrna mokarran; assembly: GCA_024679065.1. Taxonomy (NCBI): domain Eukaryota; kingdom Metazoa; phylum Chordata; class Chondrichthyes; order Carcharhiniformes; family Carcharhinidae; genus Sphyrna; species Sphyrna mokarran. Next base: position 242,512 of record JAGIQG010000051.1, on the reverse strand, counting down.
GCGGCAAACAGAGGGTGGCAAAGAGAGGTTGGCAAACAGAGGGTGGCAAACAGAGTGCAGCAAACAGGGGGCAGCAAACTGAAAGCAGTAAACAGAACCGTGACAAACAGAGGGCCCCAAATAAAGGGCGACGAACACGGGGCTCCAAACAGAGGGCCCTAAACAGAGGGCAGTAAACAGAGGGTGGCAAACAGAGGTTGGCAAACAGAGGGTGGCAAACAGAAGGTGGCAGGCAGAGGACAGCAAACCGTGGGCCCCAAACAGAGGGTGTCAAACAGTGGTCCCCAAACAGAGGGAGGTATACAGCGGGCGGCAAACAGAGTGCGCAAAAAGAGGGCGGCAAACGGAGGGCGGCAAACAGAGGGCCCCAAACAGAGGGCAGCAAAAAGAGAGCCCCAAACAGAGGGCGGCAAACACAGGGCGGCAAAATAAAGGCCACAAACAGAGGGCAGAAAGCAGAGGGCCCCAAACAGAGGGCGGAAAACAGAGGATGGCAAAAAGAAGGTGGCAAAAGAGGGCGGCAAACACAGGGCAATAAACAGAGGTCGGCAAACAGAGGGCGTATACAGAGGTCGGCAAACTTTGGACGGCAAGCAGAGGGCCCCAACACAGGGCCATAAACTGAGGGCAGTAATGAGAAGGCGGCAAACAGCAGGCGGCAAACAGAAGGCGGCAAAAAGAGGGCCCCAAACTGAGGGCGGAAATCAGTGGGCGGCAAACGGAGGGCAGTAAACACAGGGCGGCAAACAGAGTGCGGCAAACAGAGGGCAACAAATAGAGGGCGGCAAAAAGAGGGCGGCAAACAGAGGGCCCCAAACAGAAGGTGGCAAACATAGGGTGGCAAACAGAGGGCGTAAAACAGAGCATGGCAAACAGTGGGCCCCAAACAGTGGGCGTCAAACAGAGGGCGGCAAACAGAGGGAGGCAAGAAGAGGACGGCAAACAGAGGGCGGCAAAAAGAGGGCAGAAAACAGGGGGCAGTAAACAGAGGGACCCAAACAGAGGGCGCCAAACAGAGGGCAGTAAACAGAGGGCGGCAAACAGACAGCAACGAACAGAGGGTGGCAAACAGAGTGCCCCAATCAGAGGTCAGCAAACAGACGGCGCCAAACAGACAGTGGCAAACACAGAGCGGCAAACAGAGGGCGGAAAACAGAGGGCAGAAAACAGAGGGCCCCAAACAGAGGGCGGAAAACAGAGGGTGGCAAACAGAGGGCGGCAAACAGAGGGCAGCAAACAGGGGGCGGCAAACATAGGTTCCCAAACTGAGGGCGGCAATCTGAGCGCGGCAAACAGAGCGCAGCAAACAGAGGGATGCAAACTGATGGCTGCAAAGAGAGGGCCCAAAACATTGGGCGGCAAACCGAGGGCAGGAAACGGAGGGCGGAAAACAGAGGGCCCCAAACAGAGGGCGGAAAACAGAGGGTGGCAAACAGAGTGCGGCAAACAGAGGGCGGCAGACAGAGTACCCCAATCAGAGGTCAGCAAACAGATGGAGAGAAACAGAGGGTGGCGAACAGAGGGCGGCAAACAGAGGAGGGCAAACAGAGGGAGGCAACCAGAGGGCCCCATCCTGAAGGCGGCAAATAGAGGGCAACACACTGAGGGCGGCAAACAGAGCGCAGCAAACAGAGGGATGCAAACAGAGGGTGGCAAACAAAGGGCAGCAAACAGGAGGTGGCAAACAGAGGGCCCCAAACGGGGGGGCAAACAGAATGTGGCAAAGAGAGGGCCCGAAACAGAGGGCGGCAAACAGAGGGTGGCAAACAGAGGGAGGCAAAAAGAGGACGGCAAACAGAGGGCGGCAATCAGAGGCCGGCAACCAGAGTAATCAGAGGGCGGCAAACAGAGAACGGCAAACAGAGGGCGGCAAACAGAGGGCCCCAAACAGAGGGCGGAAAACAGAGGGCGGGAAAAAGAGGGCCCCAAGCAGAGGGCAGTAAACAGAGGGCGACAAACAGAGAACGGCAAACAGAGGGCCCCAAACAGAGGGCGGCAAACAGAAGGTGGCAAACAGAGGGAGGCAAAAAGAGGAAGGCAAACTGAGGGCGGCAAACAGAGGGAGGCAAAAAGAGGACGGCAAACTGAGGGCGGCAAACAGAGGGGGGCAAACAGTGTGCGGCAAACAAAGGGACCGAAACAGAGCGCAGATGGCGAAAAACAGTGGGCGGCGAACAGAGGGCCCAAACACAAGGCAGCAGACAGTGGGTGGCAAGAAGACGGCGGCAAACAAAGGGGCTCAAACAGAAGGTGACAAACAGAGGCCGGCAAATAGAGGGCGGCAAACAGAGGGCGGCAAACAGAGGGCCCCAAACAGAGGGCAGTAAACAGAGGGCGGCAAACTGAGGGCGGCACCAGAGGGCGTCAAACAGAGGGCGGCAAACAGAGGGCAGGAAACTGAGGGCGGCAAACACAGCACAGCAAACAGACGGATGCAAACAGAGGGCGGCAAATAGAGGGTGGAAAACAGGTGGCAACAGAGGGCGGCAAACAGAGGGCCCCAAACAGAAGGCGGCAGACAGAGTGCAGCAAACAGATGGCGGCAAACAGAGGGTGGCAAACACAGAGCGGCAAACAGAGGGCGGAAAACAGAGGGCAGAAACAGAGGGCCCCAAACAGAGGGCGGAAAACAGAGGGTGGCAAACAGAGGTCGGCAAACAGAGTGCCCCAATCAGAGGTCAGCAAACAGACGGCGCCAAACAGACAGTGGCAAACACAGAGCGGCAAACAGAGGGCGGAAAACAGAGGGCAGAAAACAGAGGGCCCCAAACAGAGGGCGGAAAACAGAGGGTGGCAAACAGAGCGGCAAACAGAGGTCGGCAAACAGAGTGCCCCAATCAGAGGTCAGCAAAAAGACGACGCCAAACAGTGGGAGGCAAACATAGGGTGGCAAACAGAGGGCGACAAACAGAGGGCCCCAAACAGAAGGCGTCAAACATCGGGCGGCAAACATAGGGCGGCGAGCAGATTGAGGGAAACAGAAGGTGGCAAACAGAGGGAGAGAAAGAGATGGTAGCAAACAGAGAGCGGAAAGAAAGTGCCGCAAACAGAGTGCCTCAAACTGAGGGCGGCAAACAGAGGGCCCCAACCAGAAGGCGGCAAATAGAGGGCAAAAAACTGTTAGCGGCAAAGAGAGGGAGAGAAACAGAGGGCGGCAAACAGAGGGCCGCCAGCAGAGGGCGGCAAACAGAGTGCGTAAAACAGAGGGAGGCAAGAAGAGGAAGGCAAACAGAGGGCGGCAAACAGAGGGCAGAAAACAGGGGGCAGCAAACAAAGGGACCCAAACAGAGGGCCCCAAACAGAGGGCAGCAAACAGGGGGCGGCAAACAGACGGCAACGAACAGAGGGTGGCAAACAGAGTGCCCCAATCAGAGGTCAGCAAACAGACGGTGGCAAACATAGAGCAGCAAACAGAGGGCGGCAAACAGAGGGAGGCAAGAAGAGGACGGCAAACAGAGGGCGGCAAACAGAGGGAGGCAAGAAGAGGACGGCAAACAGAGGGCGGCAAACAGAGGGCAGAAAACAGGGGGCAGCAAACAAAGGGACCCAAACAGAGGGCCCCAAACAGAGGGCAGCAAACAGGGGGCGGCAAACAGACGGCAACGAACAGAGGGTGGCAAACAGAGTGCCCCAATCAGAGGTCAGCAAACAGACGGTGGCAAACAGAGGGTGGAAAACAGAGGGAGGCAAACAGATGTGGCAAACAGAGGGTGGCAATCAGAGGGTGGCAAACATAGGGCGGCAAAAAGAAGGCGGCAAACAGCGGGAGGCAAACAGAGTGCAGCAAACAGAGGGCGGCAAATGGAGGGCGGCAAACAGAGGGCCCCATACAGAAGGCGGCAAACAGAGGGAGGGAAACAGAGGGTGGCAAACAGAGGGCGGCAAACAGAGGGAGAGAAACAGAGGGTGGCAAACAGAGGGCGGCAAACAGAGGGCGGCAAACAGAGGGCCCCAAACAGAAGGCAGCAAGCAGAGGGCAACTAACTGAGGGCGGCAAACAGAGCGCAGCAAACAGAGGAAAGCAAACAGAGGGCGGCAAACTGAGGACGGCAAACTGAGGCGGCAAACAGAGGGCCCAAACAGAGGGCGGCAAACAGAGGGCGGCAAACAGAAGGCGGCAAACCGAGGGTAACAAACAGACGGCGGCAAACAGTGGGCCACAAACAGAGGGCCCCAAACTGAGGGCAGTTACAGAGGGCGGCAAACAGAGAACGGCAGACAGAGGGCCCCAAGCAGAGGGTGGCAAACAGAGTGTGACAAACAGAGTGTGGCAAACAGAGGGCGGCAAACAGATGGCGGCAAACAGAGTGCCCCAATCAGAGGGCAGCAAACGAACGGCGACAAACTGAGGGAGGCAATCATAGGGCTGCAACAGAAGGCGGCAAACCTAGGGCGGCAAACAGAGTGCCCCAAACAGAGGGCCCCAAACAGAGGGCGGCAAACAGAGTGCCCCAATCAGAGTTCACCAAACGGACGGCGCCAAACAGAGGGAGGCAAACATAGGTGGAAAACAGAAGGCAGGAAACCGAGGTCGGCAAACAGAGGGCGGCAAACAGAGGGCCACAAACGGAGTGCGGCAAACAGAGGGTGGCAAACAGAGGGCTGCAAACAGAGTTTGGAAAATAGAGGGCGGCAAACAGAGGGCGGCAAACAGAGGGCGACATACAGAAGGCCCCAAACAGAGGGCGGCAAACATAGGGCAGCAAACAGAGTGTGGCAAACAGAGGGCGGCAAACAGAGGGCGACATACAGAAGGCCCCAAACAGAGGGCGGCAAACATAGGGCAGCAAACAGAGTGTGGCAAACAGAGGGCGGCAAACAGAAGGAGGCATATATAGGGTGGCAAACAGAGGCCGGCAAACAGAGGGCAGCAATCAGAGGGCCCCAAACAGAGGGCGGCAAACAGAGGGCCCCAAAAGGAGGGCAGTAAACAGAGGGCGGCAAACAGAGGGCGTCAAACAGAGGGCCTCAAACAGAGGGCGGCAAACTGAGGGCGGCAAACAAAGGCCCCAAACAGGGGGCAGCAAACAGAGGGCGACAAACAGAGGGCAACAAACAGAGGGTGGCAAACAGTGGGCTGCAAACAGATGGCCCCAAACAGAGTGCGGCAAACAGAAGGTGGCAAATAGAGGGCGACAAACAGAGAGTGGCAAACAGAGGGCTGCAAACACATGGCCCCAAACAGAGTGCAGCAAACAGAGCGCGGCAAACAGAGGGCCCCAAACAGAGGGCGGCAAACAGAGGGCGGAAGATAGATGGAGGCAAAAAGAAGACGGCAAACAGAGGGCGGCAAACAGAGGGTGGCAAACAGAGGGCAGTTAACAGAGGGCGGCAAACAGGGAACGGCAGACAGAGGGCCCCAAGCAGAGTGTGGCAAACAGAGTGTGACAAACAGAGTGTGGCAAACACAGGGCGGCAAACAGATGGCGGCAAACAGAGTGCCCCAATCAGAGGGCAGCAAACGAACGGCGACAAACTGAGGGAGGCAATCATAGGGCTGCAACAGAAGGCGGCAAACCTAGGGCGGCAAACAGAGTGCCCCAAACAGAGGGCCCCAAACAGAGGGCGGCAAACAGAGTGCCCCAATCAGAGTTCAGCAAACGGACGGCGCCAAACAGAGGGAGGCAAACATAGGTGGAAAACAGAAGGCAGGAAACCGAGGTCGGCAAACAGAGGGCGGCAAACAGAGGGCCACAAACGGAGTGCGGCAAACAGAGGGTGGCAAACAGAGGGCTGCAAACAGAGGGCGGCAAACAGAGGGCGGCAAACAGAGGGCCCCAAACAGAGGGCAGAAAGCAGAGGCGCAACAGAGGGCGGCAAACATAGGGCAGCAAACAGAGGGCCCCAAACAGAGGGCGGCAAACAGAAGGAGGCATATATAGGGTGGCAAACAGAGGCCGGCAAACAGAGGGCAGCAATCAGAGGGCCCCAAACAGGGGGCGGCAAACAGAGGGCCCCAAAAGGAGGGCAGTAAACAGAGGGCGGCAAACAGAGGGCCCAAACAAAGGGTCCGAAACAGAGCGCAGTGAAGAGAGGGCGGCAAACAGAGGGCGGCAAACAGAGTGCCCCAACCAGAGGGCGGAAAACAGAGGGACGCAAACGGAAGGCGGCAAACAGAGTGCGGCAAACACTGGGCAGCAAACAGGGGGCGGCAAACATAGGTTCCCAAACTGAGGGCGGCAATCTGAGCGCGGCAAACAGAGCGCAGCAAACAGAGGGATGCAAACTGATGGCTCAAAACATTGGGCGGCAAACCGAGGGCGGAAAACAGAGGGTGGCAAACAGAGTGCGGCAAACAGAGGGCGGCAAACAGAGGGCGGCAGACAGAGTACCCCAATCAGAGGTCAGCAAACAGACGGCGCCAAGCAGAGCTAGGCAAACATAGGGCAGCAAACAGAAGGCTGCAAACAGCGGGTGGCAAACAGAGTGCGGCAAATGGAGGGCAGCAAACAGAGGGAGAGAAACAGAGGGTGGCAAACAGAGGGCGGCAAACAGAGGGAGAGAAACAGAGGGAGGCAACCAGAGGAACCCATCCTGAAGGCGGCAAATAGAGGGCAACACACTGAGGGCGGCAAACAGAGCGCAGCAAACAGAGGGATGCAAACAGAGGGTGGCAAACAAAGGGCAGCAAACAGAGGGTGGCAAACAGAGGGCCCCAAACAGGGGGGGCAAACAGAATGTGGCAAAGAGAGGGCCCGAAACAGAGGGCGGCAAACAGAGGGCGGCAAACAGAGGGAGGCAAAAAGAGGGCGGCAAACAGAGGGCGGCAAACAGAGGGCGGCAAACAGAGGGCGGCAAACAGAGGGCGGCAAACAGAGGGCGGCAAACAGAGGGCGGCAAACAGAGGGCGGCAAACAGAGGGCGGAAAACAGAGGGCGGGAAAAAGAGGGCGGCAAACAGAGGGCGGCAAACAGAGGGCGGCAAACAGAGGGCGGCAAACAGAGGGCGGCAAACAGAGGGCGGCAAACAGAGGGCGCAAAACAGAGGGAGGCAAACAGAGGGCGGCAAACAGAGGGCGGCAAACAGAGGGCGGCAAACAGAGGGCGGCAAACAGAGGGCGGCAAACAGAGGGCGGCAAACAGAGGGCGGCAAACAGAGGGCGGCAAACAGAGGGCGGCAAACAGAGGGCGGCAAACAGAGGGCGGCAAACAGAGGGCTGCAAACAGAGGGCGGCATCGCGGGCCCAAAAAAGGGACCGAAACAGAGCGCAGTGAAGAGAGGGGGCAAACAGAGGGCGGCAACAGAGGACGGCAAACAGGGCGCCCCAAACATAGGGCGGCAATCAGAAGGAGGCAAACATAGGGAGGCAAACAGAGCACGGGAAACAGTGGGCGGAAAAAGAGGGCGGCAAACAGATGGCCCCGAACAGAGGGCGACAAACAGAGGGCACCAAAAAGAGGTCGGAAAACAGAGGATGGCAAACTGAGGGCGGCAAACAGAGGGGGGCAAACAGGGTGCGGCAAACAGAGGGCGGCAAACAGAGGGCAGAAAACAGTGGGAGGCAAACAAAGGGCCCATAAAGAGGGACCGAAACAGAGCGCAGTAAAGAGAGGGCGGCAAACAGAGGGCGGCAAACAGAGTGCCCTAAACAGAGTGCAGCAAACAGAGGGCGGCAAACAGAGGGAGGCAAAAAGAGGAAGGCAAACAGAGGGTGGCAAACAGAAGGCGGCAAGCAGAGGGCAGCAAACAGAGGGCCGCAAACAGAGTTCGGAAATCAGAGGGCAGCAAACAGAGTGCGGCAAACAGAGGGCGGCAAACAGAGGGCGGGCAAACAGAGAGCAGCAAACACAGTGCCCCAAACAGAGGGTGGCAAACAGAGGACGGCCAACAGAGGACGGCAAACAGGGCCCCAAACAGAGAGCCCCAAACAGATGGCAGTAAACAGAGGGCGGCAAACAGAGGGTGGCAAACAGAGGGCGATGAACAGAGGGCGGCAAACAGAGCATTGCAAACAGAGGGACCAACAGATGACGTCAAACAGAGGGCAGCAAACAAAGGATGGCAAACAGAGGGCGGCAAACAGAGGTCCCCAAACAGCAGGCGGCAAACAGAGTGCAGCAAACAGAGGGCGGCAAACGGAGGGCGGCAAACAGAGGGCGGCAAACAGAGGGCGGCAAACAGAGGGCGGCAAACAGAGGGCGGCAAACAGAGGGCGTCAAACAGAGGTCCCCAATCAGAGGGCAGCAAACAGAGGGAGGCAAACACAGGGCGGCAAACAGAGGGCGGCAAACAGAGGGCGGCAAACAGAGGGCGGCAAACAGAGGGCGGCAAACAGAGGGTGGCAAACAGAGGGCAGCAAACAGAGGGCGGCAAAGAGAGTGCGGCAAACAGAGGGCGGTGTACAGAGGGCATCTAACAGAGGGCAGCAAACAGTGGGCAGCGATCAGAGCGCTGCAAACAGAGGGCGGCACAGACAGGGCGCCAAACAGAGGGCGGCAATCAGAGTGCCCCAAACAGAAGGCGGCAAACAGAGGGCAACAAACTGAGGGCGGCAAACAGGGAACAGCAAATAGAGGGCCCCAAACAGAGGGCGGCAAAGAGACGGCGGCAAACAAAGGGTGGTAAACAGTGGGCCCCAAACAGAGGGCGGAAAACAGAGTGCAGCAAACAGAGGACAGCAAACAGAGGCCAGCAAACAGAGGGTGGCAAATGGAGGGTGGCCAAAAGAGGGCGAAAAACAGAGGGCGGAAAACAGAGGGCCCCAAACAGAGGGAGTCAAACAAAGGGCGGCAAACAGAGGGCGGCAAACAGAGTGTCCCAAACAAAGGGCAGAAAACAGAGGGCGGCAAACAGATGGCGACAAACAGTGGGTGGCAAACTGAGGGCGGCAAGAAGACGACGGCGAACAGAGGGCCCAAATACAAGGAAGCAAACAGTGTGTGGCAATCAGAGGGCGGCAAACAGAGGGGTTCAAACAGAAGGTGACAAACAGAGGCCGGCAAATAGAGGGCGGCAAACAGAGGGCGGCAAACAGAGGGCGGAAAACAGAGTGCCCCCATCAGAGTTAAGCGAACAGACAGCGCCAAACAGAGGGAGGCAAACACAGGGCGACATACAGAGGGCGGCAAACAGGGAGCGGCAAACACAGTGCCCCAAACAGAGGGCGGCAAACAGAGGGCCCCAAACAGAGGACGGCAAACAGAGTGTTGCAAACAGATGGACCCAAACAGAGGGCGGCAAACAGAGGGAGGACAAAAGAGGGTGGCAAACAGAGGGCAGCAAACAGAGGGCCCCAAACAGATGGCGGCAAACAGAGGGCAGCAAACAGAGGGCGGCAAACAGAGCGCGGCAAACAGAGTTCCCCAAACAGACGGTGGCAAACAGCGGGCGGCAAACAGAGTGCGGCAAACAGAGGGTGGCAAACGGAGGGCGGCAAACAGGGGGCCCCAAACAGCTGGCAGTAAAGAGAGGGTGGCAAACAGAGGGTGGCAAACAGACTGCGGCAAAGAGAGGGCGACAAACAGATTACGGCAAGCAGAGGGTGGCAAACAGATGTCACCAATCAGAGTTTGGGAAACAGAGGGTGGCAAACAAAGGGCCCCAAACAGAACGCAGCAAACAGAGGACGGCAAACAGAGCACCCCAAACATAGGGCGGCAATCAGAAGGAGGCAAACATAGGGAGGCAAACAGAGGGCGGCAAACAGAGGGCGGCAAACAGAGGGCGGCAAACAGAGGGCCCCAAACAGATGGCAGTAAACAGAGGGCGGCAAACAGAGGGCGGCAAACAGTGGGCGATGAACAGAGGGCGGCAAACAGCGTGTTGCAAACCGAGGGACCCAAACAGAGAGCGGCAAACAGAGGATGGACAAATGAGGGCGGAAAACAGAGGGCGGTAAACAGAGTTCCCCAAACAGAAGGTGGCAAACAGCGGGCGGCAAACAGAGGGCGGCAAACGGAGGGCCCCAAACAGCTGGCAGTAAAGAGAGGGAGACAAACAGATTACGGCAAACAGAGGGTGGCAAACAGATGTCACCAATCAGAGTTTGGCAAACAGAGGGTGGCAAACAGATGTCACCAATCAGAGTTTGGCAAACAGAGGGTGGCAAACATAGGGCGCCAAACAGAACGCAGCAAACAGAGGACGGCAAACAGAGCGCCCCAAACATAGGGCGGCAATCAGAAGGAGGCAAACATAGGGAGGCAAACAGAGCGTGGGAAACAGTGGGCGGCAAAAAGAGGGCAGCAAACAGATGGCCCCGAAAAGAGGGCGGCAAACAGAGGTCGACAAACAGAGGGCACCAAAAGGAGGTCGGAAAACAGAGGGTGGCAAACTGAGGGCGGCAAACAGAGGGCAGCAAACAGAGGGCGGCGAACAGAGGGGGGCAAACAGGGTGCGGCAAACAGAGGGTGGCAAACAGAGGGCGGAAAACAGTGGGCGGCAAACAAAGGGCCCAGAAAGAGGGATCGAAACAGAGCGCAGTAAAGAGAGGGCAGCAAACAGAGGGCGGCAAACAGAGTGCCCCAAACAGAGTACGGCAAGCAGAGGGCGGCAAACAGAGGGAGGCAAAAAGAGGACGGCAAACAGAGGGCGGCAAACAGATGTCACCAATCAGAGTTCGGCAAACAGAGGGTGGCAAACATAGGGCGCCAAACAGAACGCAGCAAACAGAGGACGGCAAACAGAGCGCCCCAAACATAGGGCGGCAATCAGAAGGAGGCAAACATAGGGAGGCAAACAGAGTGTGGGAAACAGTGGGCGGCAAAAAGAGGGTGGCAAACAGATGGCCCCGAACAGAGGGCGGCAAACAGAGGTCGACAAACAGAGGGCACCAAAAAGAGGTCGGAAAACAGAGGGTGGCAAACTGAGGGCGGCAAACAGAGGGCAGCAAACAGAGGGCGGTGAACAGAGGGGGGCAAACAGGGTGCGGCAAACAGAGGGTGACAAACAGAGGGCGGAAAACAGTGGGCGGCAAACAAAGGGCCCAAAAAGAGGGATCGAAACAGAGCGCAGTAAAGAGAGGGCAGCAAACAGAGGGTGGCAAACAGAGGGAGGCAAAAAGAGGACGGCAAACAGAGGGCGGCAAAAAGAGGGCCCCAAATAGAGGGCAGTAAACAGAGGGCCCCAACAGAAGGCAGCAAACAGTGGGCGGCAAACAGATGATGGCAAATGGAGGGCGGCAAACAGAGGGCCCTAAACAAAGGGCGGCAAACAGAGGGCAGCAAAGAGAGGGCGGCAAACAGATGGCTCCAAACAGAGGGCTGTAAACAGAGGGCGGCAAACAGAGGGCAGCAAACAGAGGGCGGCAAAGAGAGTGCGGCAAACAGAGGGCGGTGTACAGAGGGCATCTAACAGAGGGCAGCAAACAGTGGGCAGCGATCAGAGGGCTGCAAACAGAGGGCGGCAAGACAGGGCGCCAAACAGAGGGCGGCAATAGAGTGCCCCAAACAGAGGGCGGCAAGCAGAGGGCGGTAAACAGAGGGCGGCAAACAGTGGGCGGCCAACAGAGGGCGACAATCAGAGGGCGGCCAACAGAGGGCGGCAAACAGAATGCCCCAAACAGAGGCCGGCAAGCATAGGGCAGCAAACAGAGGGCCGCAAACTGAGGGAGGCAAACAGAGGGAGGCAAACAGAGGGCAGCAAACATAAGGCGACAAACAGAGGTAGGCAAACAGAGGGCAGCAAACAGAGTGCCCCAAACAGAAGGCGGCAAACAGAGGGCGGCAAACAGAGGGCCCAAACAGAGGCGGCAAGCAGAGGGCAGCAAACCGAGGAGGCAAACAGAGACGCAAAAGAAGCCAAACAGAGGGCGGCAAGCAGAGGGCAGCAAACAGAGGGAGGCAAACAGAGGGCGCAAACAGAGGGCGGCAAACAGAGGGCGGCAAACAGAGGGCGGCAAACAGAGGGCGGCAAACAGAGTGCCCCAAACAGAGGACGGCAAGCAGAGGGCAGCAACCGAGGTGCAAACAGAGGATGGAAAAGAAGGCCCCAAACAGAGGGCGGCAACAGAGGGCAGCAAACAGAGGGCGGCAAACAGAGGGCGGCAAACAGAGGGCGGCAAACAGAGGGCGGCAAACAGAGGGCGGCAAACAGAGTGCCCCAAACAGAGGACGGCAAGCAGAGGGCAGCAAACCGAGGGAGGCAAACAGAGGATGGCAAAAAGAAGGCCCCAAACAGAGGGCGGCAAACAGAGGGCGGCAAACAAAGGGCACCAATTAGAGGGCAGTAAACAGAGGGCAGCAAACAGAGAGCAGCAAACAGAGAGCCACAAACAGAGAGCGGCAAGAAGAGGGCGGCAAATGGATGGTGGGCAACAGAGGGCGGCAAACAGAGGTCGACAAACAGAGGGCGATAAACCGATTGCAGCAAACAGAGGGACCCAAACAGAAGGTGGCAAACAAAGGGCCGCAAACCGAGGGCGGCAAACAGTGGTTGGCAAACAGAGGGCCCCAATCAGAGGGCCCCAAACAGAGGGCAGTAAACAGAGAGCGGCAAACAGACGGCGGCACCAGAGGGCGACAAACAGAGGGGGCAAACAGAGGGTGGCAACAGAGGGCAGCTAACAGAGGGTGGCAAACAGAGCAAGGCAAACAGAGGGCGGGAAACAGAGGCAGCAATAGAAGGCGGCAAATAGAGGGCGGCAAACAGAGGGCGGCAAACAGGGGGCGGCAACCACAGGGCCCCAAACAGAGGGCAGTGAACAGAGGGCGGCAAACAGAGGGCGGGAAACAGAGTGCCCCAAACAGAGGGCGGCGAATAGAGGGCGGAAAACAGAGGGCGGAACAAGGGCGGCAACAGAGGGCGGCAAACAGGGTGCCGAAACAGATGGCGGCAAAGAGAGGGAGGCAAACAGAGGGCCCCAAACAGAGGGCGGCAAAGAGAGGGCGGCAAACAGAGGGGCCCAAACAGAGGGCTGCAAACAGAGGGCGGTTTACGGATCCCGGCAAACAGAGTGCGGCCAACAGAGGGAGGCAAACAGAGGACGGCAAAGAGAGGGCCCCAAACAGATGGCGTCGAACAGAGGGCGGCAAACAGAGGTTGGCAAACAGGGGGCGGCAAACACAGGGCCCCAAACAGAGGGCCCCAAACAGAGGGCAGTGAACAGAGGGCGGTAAACAGAGGGCGGCAAACAGAGGGCCCAAACAGAGGGCCCCAAACAGAAGGCGGCAAACAGAATTCGACAAACAGAGGGCCCCAAACAGATGGCGGCAAACAGAGGGCGGCAATCAGAGGGCGCCAAACAGATGGCGGCAAACAGAGGGCGGCAAACAGAGGCCCCAAACAGAGGGCGCCAACAGGGCAGCAAACAGAGGCCCAAACAGAGGGCCAACAAAGGCGGCAAACAGAACGACAAACAGAGGGCCCCAAACAGATGGCGGCAAACAGAGCACGGCAATCAGAGAGCGGCAAACAGATGGCGGCAAACAGATGGAGGCAAACAGAGGGCAGCAAACAGAGAGCGGTAAACAGAGGGACCCAAACAGTGGGCTGCAAACAGAGGGCGACAAACACAGGGCCCCAAACAGACGGAGGAAAAAAAAGGGCGGCAAACAGAGGGCGGCAAGTGGAGAGCGGCAAACTGAGGTCTCCAAACAGAGGGCGGTAAACAGAATGCCCAAAACAGAGGGCGCCAAGCAGTTTGCGGCAAACAGACAGCGGCAAACAGAGGGCGGCCAACAGAGGGAGGCAAACAGATGGAGGCAAACAGAGGACGACAAACAGAGGGTGGAGATCAGAGGGTGGCAAAGAGAGGTCAGCAAACAGTGGGCAGCAAACACCGGGCCCCAAACAGAGTGCCCCAAACAGAGGGCAGTGAACAGAGGGCGGCAAACAGAGGGCGGCAAACATAGGGCCCAAACAGAGGGCGGCAAACAGAGGGCGGAAAACAGAATTCGGCAAACAGAGGGCGGAAATCAGAGGGTGCCAAACAGTGGGCTGCAAACAGAGGTCGGCAAACACAGGGCCCCAAACAGACGGAGGAAAAAAAAGGGCGGCAAACAGAAGGGCGGCAATCAGAGGGCAGCAAACAGAGGAACTCAAACAGAAGGCAACAAACAGAGGCCGCCAAACAGAGGGCTACAAACAGAAGGCGACAAACAGAGGGCAGCAAACAGAGGGCGGCAAACAGAGAGCGGCAAACATAGAGCGGCAAACAGAGGGTTGCAAATAGAGAGCGGCAAACAGAGGGTGGCGAACAGAGTTCTCCAAACATAGGGTTGCAAACAGAGGGAGGCAAACAGAGTTCGGCAAACAGAGGGCTGCAAACTGAGGGCTCCAAACAGAGGGCGGTAAACAGAGAGCGGCAAACAGAGGGCGACAAACAGAGTGCCCCAAACAGAGGGCGGCAAGCAGAGGCCGGCAAACAGAGGGCGACAAACAGAGGGCGGCAAACAGAGGGCCCAAAAAGACGGCCCCAAACAAAGGGCAGAAATCAGAGGGCGGCAAATGACTGCAGCAAACAGAGTGAGGCAAACAGAGGGCAGCAAACAGAGGGCGGCAAAGGGAGGGCGACAAACAGAGGGCAGCAAACACTGGGCGGCAATCAGTGGGCGGCAAACAGAGGGCCCCAAACAGAAGGCGGTAAACAGAGGGTGGCAAACAGAGTGCCCCAAACAGAGGGCGCCAAGCAGAGGGCGGAAAAAAGAAAGCGTCAAACAGAGGGCTGCCAACAGAGGGAAGCAAACGGAGGACGGCAAAGAGAGGGCCCCAAACAGAGGGCAGTTAAGAGAAGGTGGCAAACAGAGGGCGGCAATCATAGGGCCCAAACAGAGGGCGGCAAACAGATGGCGGCCAAAAGAGGGAGGCAAACAGAGGGAGGCAAACAGTGGATGGCAAACAGAGGGTCCCAAACAGAGGGTGGCAAACAGAGAGCGGCAAACAGAGGACGGCAAACAGAGGGCCCCAAACAGAGGGCTTTAAGCAGAGGGTGGCAAAAAGAGGGTGGCAAACAGAGGGCCCAAAAAAGAGGGAGGCAAAAAGAGGGCCCCAAACAGAGGGCGGCAAACAGGGGGTGGCAAACAGAGGGCGGCAGACAGAGTGCGGCAAACAGGGGGTGGCAAACTGAAAGCAGCAAACAGAACCGTGACAAACAGAGCGCGGCAAACAGAGGGCTGCAAACAGGGGGCGGCAAACTGAAAGCAGCAAACAGAACTGTGACAAACAAAGGGCGGCAAACAGAGGGCTGCAAACAGAGGGCAGAAAATAGTGGGCGGCAAACAGAGGGAGGCAAACAGAGGGCGCCAGCAGAGGGCGGCAAACAGAGGGCGGGAAACAGAGGGCCCAAACAGATGGAGGCGAAAAGAGTGCAGCAAACAGAGGGTGGCAAACAGAGGGCCAAAAACAGAGGGCGGCAAACCGAGGGCGGCAAACAGAGGGCCCCAAACTGAGGGCAGTATCAGTGGGCTGCAAACAGAGGGCGGCAAAGAGAGGGCAGCAAACAGAGGGACTCAAACAGAAGGCGGCAAACAGAGACCGCCAAACAGAGGGCTGCAAACAGAAGGCGACAAACAGAGGGCGGCAAACAGAGGGCGGCAAACAGAGAGCGGCAAACAGAGGGCCCCAAACAGAGGGCGGAAAACAGAGGGCGGCACACAAATGGGGACAAACAGAGGGCGGCAAACATTGGGCCCTAAACAGAGGGCGGCAAACAGCGGGTGGCAAACAGAGTGCGGGAAACAGAGGGCCCCAAACAGAGAGTGGAAAACAGAGGGGGGCAAACAGAGGGCGGCAAACAGAGGGTGGCAAACAGAGGGAGGCAAAAAGAGGATGGCAAAAAGAGGGTGGCAAACAGAGGGCAGCAAACAGAGGGCGGCAAACAGTGGGCGGCAAACAGTGGGCCCCAAACAGAGGGCAGTAAACAGAGGGCGGCAAACAGAGGGCGGCAAAGAGATGTTGGCAAACAGAGGGACCCAAACAAAGGGCGGCAAACAGATGGCAGCAAACAGAGGGACCCAAACAGAGGGCGGCAAACAGCGGGCAGCAAACAGAGGGCCCCAAACAGAGGGCGGAAAACAGAGGGCAGCACACAAATGGGGACAAACAGAGGGCGGCAAACAGTGGGCGGCAAACAGAGTGCGGGAAACAGAGGGCCCCAAACAGAGAGCGGAAAACAGAGGGGGGCAAACAGAGGGCCCCAAACAGTGGGCGGCAAACAGAGGGCGGCAAACAGAGGGCGGAAAACAGAGGGCGGCAAACAGATGTTGGCAAACAGAGGGACCCAAACAAAGGGCGGCAAACGGAGGGCGGGAAACAGAGGGCCCCAAACAGAGGGTGTCAAACAGATGGCAGCAAACAGAGGGCAGCAAACAGATCTCGGCAAACAGAGGGTGGCAAACAGATTGTGGAAAACAAAGGGCGGCAAACAGAGGGACCCAAACAGAAGGCGGCAAACAGAGGGCGGCAAACAGAGGGCGACATACAGAGGGCGACAAACAGAGGGCCCCAAACAGAGTGCAGTAAACAGAGGGATGCAAACAGAGGGCTGCAAACAGAGGGCACCAAACAGAGTGCCCCAAACAGAGGGCCCGAAACAGAGGGCGGTAAACAGAAGGCGGTAAACAGAAGGCGGCAAACAGAGGGCGGCAAACAGAGGGCCCCAAACAGAGGGCGGCAAACAGAGGGCGGCAAACTGATGGCGGCAATAAGAGGATTGCAAACAGAGGGCGGCAAACAGAGGGCAGCAATGGGACGACGGCAAACAGAGGGCGGCAAACAGAGGGCAGTAAACAGTGGGTGGCAACCGGAGGGCTGCAAACACATGGCCCCAAACTGAGTGCAGCAAAAAGAGGGCGGCAAACAGAGGGCCCCAAAAAGAGGGCCCCAAACAGAGGGCGGCAAACAGAGGGCAGAAACAGAGGGCCCCAAACAGAGGGCAGTTAACGGAGGGCGGCAAACAGAGGGTGGCAAACAGAGGGCGGCAAACAGAGGGCGGAAAACAGAGGTTGGTAAACAGTGGGCGGCAACCGGAGGGCTGCAAACACATGGCCCCAAACTGAGTGCAGCAAAAAGAGGGCGGCAAACAGAGGGCCCCAAAAAAAGGGCCCCAAACAGAGAGCAGCAAACAGAGGGCAGCAAGTACAGGGCGGCAATGAAAGGGCGGCAAACTGAGGGTTCCAGCAGAGGGTGGCAAACAGAGGGAGGCAAACAGAGGGTGGCAAACAGAGGGCGGCAAACAGAGGGCGCAAACAGAGGGCGACGAACAGAGGGCGGCAAACAGAGGGCGGCAAACAGAGGGCTGCAAACAGAGGGCGGCAAACAGAGGGCGGCAAACAGATGGCAGCAAACAGAGTGCCCCAAACAGAGGGCGGCACACAGAGAGAGGCAAACAGAAAGTGGCAAACAGCGGAAGACAAACAGAGTGCGGCAAAGAGAGGGCGGCAAACGGAGGGCGGTAAACAGATGGCCCCAAACAGAGGGCAGAAAACAGAGGACGTCAAACAGAGGGCAGCAAACAGAGGGCGCCAAACAGAGTGCCCCAAACAGAGGGCACCAAACAGGCGGCGGCAAACAGAAGGAGGCAAACGTTTGGCGGCAAACAGAAGGTGGCAAACAGAGGGCGCAAACAGAGGGCCTCAAACAGAGGGTGGCAAAAATTGGGCCCAAAAACACAGGGCCCCAAACAGAGGGCAGTAAACAGAGGGTGGCAAACAGAGGGATGGAATCAGAGACCGGCAAACAGAGGGCGGCAAACAGGGGGACCCAAGCAGAGGGCGGAAAACAGAGGGCGGCAAACAGAGGGGCCCAAACAGAGGGCGGCAAACAGAGGTCGGCAAACGGAGGGCAGCAAATAGAGTGCGGCAAACAGACGGCAGCAAAAAGAGGGCCCAAAAAAGAGTGCGACGAACAGAGGGCTCCAAACAGAGTGCTCCAACAGAGGGCAGTAAACAGAGGGTGGCAAACAGAGGGTGGCAAACAGAGGGCGGCAAACAGAGGGCGGCAAACAGAGGGCGGCAAACAGAGGCCCCAAACAGTGGGCGGCAAACGAGGGCGGAAAACAGAGGACAGCAACAGAGGGCGGCAAACAGAGGAGTGGCAACAGGGCGGCAAACAGAGGCTGCAATGATGCCCCAAACAGACGGCGGAAACAGAGGGCAGCAACAGTGGGCGGCAAACAGAGGTCCTCAACAGAAGGCGCAAACAGCGGGCGGCAAACAGAGGGAGGGAAACAGAGTTGCAAACAGAGGTTGCAAACAGAGGGCGGCAAACAGAGGGCGACAAACAGAGGGCGCAAGTACAGGCGGCAACGAAAGGCGGCAAACGAGGTTCCAAACAGAGGGTGGCAAACAGAGGGCGGCAAACAGAGGGTGGCAAACAGAGGGCGACAAACAGAGGGCGGCAAACAGAGAGAGGCACACAGAAGGTGGCAAACAGCGGAAGACAAATAGAGTGAGGCAAAGAGAGGGCGGCAAACGGAAGGCAGTAAACAGAGGGCCCCAAACAGAGGGCAGAAAACAGAGGGTGGCAAACAGAGGGCGGGAATCAGAGGGCGCCAAACAGAGTGCCCCAAACAGAGGGCAGCAAATAGAGGGCCCCAAACAGACGGTGGTAAACAGAAGGAGGCAAACGTTTGGCGGCAAACACAGGGCGGCGAACAGAGGGCGGCAAACAGAGGGCGCAAACAGAGGGCCCCAAACAGAGGGTGGCAAAAATTGGGCCCAAAAACACAGGGCCCCAAACAGAGGGCAGTAAACAGAGGGTGGCAAATAGAGGGCGGGAATCAGAGACCGGCAAACAGAGGGCGGCAAACAGGGGGACCCAAGCAGAGGGTGGAAAACAGAGGGCGGCAAACAGAGTGCGCAAACAGAGGGCGGCAAACAGAGGGCCCCAAACAGAAGGCGGCAATCAGAGGGCGGCAAATGGAGAGTGGCAAACAGAGGGCTCCAAACAGAGGCAGTAACAGAGTGGCAACAGAGTGCCCAACAGAGGGCGCCAAGCAGCGTGCGGCAAACAGAGGGCGGCAAACAGGGGGCCCAAACGGAGGGACCCAAGCAGAGTGCAGTAAAGAGAGGGCGGCAAACAGAGGGCGGCAAACAGATGGCCTCAAACACAAGGCGGCGAACAGAGTGCGGCAAACAGAGGGTGGCAAACAGAGGGCGGCAAACAGAGGACGGCAAACAGATTGCCCCAAACAGAGGGCTGCAAACAGAGGGCGGCAAACAGAGGGCGGCAAACAGAGGGCGGCAAACAGAGGGCGGCAAACAGAGGGCGGCAAACAGAGGGCGGCAAACAGAGGGCGGCAAACAGAGGGCGGCAAACAGAGGGCGCAAACAGAGGGCGGCAAACAGAGGGCGGCAAACAGAGGGCGCCAAACAGAGGGCGGCAAACAGAGGGCGGCAAACAGAGGGCGGCAAACAGAGGGCGGCAAACAGAGGGCGGCAAACAGAGGGCGGCAAACAGAGGGCCCCAAACAGAAGGCGGCAAACAGAGGGCGGCAAACAGAGGGCGGCAAACAGAGTGCCCCAATCAGAGGGCAGCAAACAGACGTCACCAAACAGAGGTCGGCAAACATAGGGAAGCAAACAGAAGGCGGCAAACAGCGTGCGGCAAACAGAGGGTGGCAAACAGAGGGCGGCAAACGGACGGCGGCAAAAAGCGGGCCCCAAATAGAAGGCGGCAAACAGAGGGCAGCAAACAGTGCGCGGCAAACAGAGGGAGGCAAACAGAGGGCGTCAAACAGAGAGCAGCAAACAGAGGGCGGCAAACACTGGGCCCCAAACATAGGGCGGCAAACAAAGGCCCCAAACAGAGGGCAGCAAACAGAGGGCGGCAAAAGACCGTGGCAAACAGAGGGCTGCAAACAGAGGGCGGCAAACAGAGGGCGGCAAACAAAGGCCCCAAACAGAGGGCCCCAAACAGAGGGCCCCAAACAGAGGGCCACAATCAGAGTTCAGCAACCAGTCGGCGCCAATCAGAGGGAGGCAAACATAGGGCGAAAAAGAGAAGGCGGCAAACTGTGGGCGGCAAACAGAGGGAGAGAAACAGAGGGCGGCAAACAGTGGGCGGCAAATAGAGAGGGGCAAACAGAGGACCCAAAGGACCCAAGGACAAAGGCAAATAGAGAGGGGCAAACAAAGGGCAGCAGAGGGGAGCAAACACAGCGCGTCAAACAGAGGGCGGCAAACAGAGGGCAGCAAACTGAGGGCAGAAAACAGAGGGCCCCAAACAGAGTGCGGCAAACAGAGGGCAGCAAACAGAGTGCCCCAATCAGAGGTCAGCAAAAAGACGGCGCCAAACAGTGGTAGGCAAAAATAGGGCGGCAAACAGAGGGCGACAAACAGAGGGCGACAAACAGAGGGCCCCAAACAGAAGGCGGCAACCAGAGGGCGGCAAACACAGGGTAGCAAACAGAGGGAGGGAAACAGAGGGTGGCAAACTAAGGGCGGCATAAAGAGGGAGAGAAAGAGAGGGTGGAAAACAGAGGGCAGCAAACAGAGGGCCTCAAACAGAGGGCGGCAAACAGAGGGCCCCAAACAGAAGGCGGCAAATAGAGGGCACGGGAGGCAAACAGAGCGAGGGAAACAGAGGATGGCAAACAGAGGGCGGCAAACAGAGGAAGAGAAAGAGAGGGTGGCAAAAGAGGGGGCAAACAGAGGCGGAAAACAGAGGGCGCAAGAAGAGGACGGCAAACAGAGGGCGGCAAACAGTGGGCAGCAAACAGACGGCCCCTAACAAAGGGCCCCAAACAGAGGGCAGTAAACAGAGGGCAGCAAACAGTGGGCGGCAAACAAAGGGCGATGAACAGAGGGCGGCAAACAGAGTGTTGCAAACAGACGGCGGCAAACAGAGGGCCCCAAACAGAGGGCGTCAAACTGAGGGCAGCAAACAGTGGGCGGCAAACAAAGGGCGACGAACAGAGGGCGGCAAACAGAGTGTTGCAAACAGAGGGCGGCAAACAGAGGGCCCCAAAGAGAGGGCGTCAAACTGAGGGCAGCAAACAGTGGGCGTCAAACAGAGGGCGGCAAACAGAGTGCGGCATACCGAGGTCCCCAAACAGAGGGCGTCAAACAGCGGAAGGCAAACAGAGGGCGGCAAACAGAGGGCGGCAAACGGATGGCGGCAATCAGAGGGCCCCAAACAGAAGGCAGCAAACAGAGGATGGCAAGCAGAGGGTGGCAAACAGAGGGAGGGAAACAGAGGGTGGCAAACAGAGGGCGGCAAACAGAGGGAGGGAAACAGGGGGCGGCAAACAGAGGGAGAGAAACAGAAGGGTTGCAAACAGAGGGCGGCAAACAGAGGGCGGCATACAGAAGGCGACAAACAGAGTGCCCTAAACAGAGGGCCCCTAACACAAGGCGGCAAACAGAGGGCCCAAACAGAGAGCAGCAAACAGAGGGCGGCAAACAGAAGGAGGCAAACACAGGGCGGCAAACTGAGGGCGGCAAACAGAGGACGGCAAACAGAGTGCCCCAAACAGAGGTCGCCAAACAGAGGGCCCCAAACAGAGGGCGGCAAACAGAAGGCTGCAATCAGAGAGACCCAATCAGAGGTCAGCAAACAGACGGCGCCAAACAGAGGTAGGCAAAGATAGGGCGGCAAACATAAGGCGGCAAACAGCGGGCGGCAAACAGAGGGTGGCAAATGGAAGGCGGCAAACAGAGTGCCCGAAACAGAGGGCGGCAAACCGCAGGCGGCAAACAGAGGCTGGCAAAAAGAGAGCGGCAATCTGAGGGTGACAAACAGAGGACCCCAAAAAGAAGGCGGCAAACAGAGGGCGGCAAACAGAGGGTGGCAAACAGAGGGAGGCAAACAGAGGGCGGCAAACAGAAGGCGGCAAACAGAGGGTGGCAAACAGAGGTCGAAAACAGAGGGCCCCAAACAGAGGGCCCCAAACAGAGGGCAGTAAACAGAGGGCGGCAAACAGACAACAGCTAACAGAGGGCCCCAAACAGAGGGCGGAAATCAGAAGGCGGCAAACAGAGGGAGGCAAACATAGGGCGGCAAACAGAAGGTGGCAAACCGAGGGGGAAAAAAGACGGCGGCAAACACATGGCGGCAAACAGATGCCCCAAAGGAGGGCGTCAAACAGAGGGCCCCAAGCAGAGGGCGGCAAACAGAGGGCGGCAAACAGAGATCCCCAAACAGAAGGCGGCAAACAGCGGGCAGCAAGCAGAGTGCGGCAAACAGAGGATGGCAAACGGAGTGGGGCAAACAGAGGGAATCAAACAGAAGGAGGCAAACAGAGGACGGCAAACAGAGAGCGGCAAACAGAGGGAGGGAAACAGAGGGACCCAAAAAGAGGGCAGAAAACAGTGGGCGGCAAACAGAGGGCAGCAAATAGAGGGTCCCAAACAGAGGGCGGCAAACAGAGGCAGCAAAGAGAGTGCCCCAAACAGAGGGCAGCAAGCAGAGGGCGGCAAACAGAGGGCAGCAAACAGAGGGTGGCAAACAGAGGGCAGCAATCAGAGGGACCCAAAAGAGGGCAGAAAACAGTGGGCGGCAAACAGAGGGCGGCAAAAAGAGGGCGGCAAACAGAGTGCCCCAATCAGAGGTCAGCAAACATACGGCACCAAACAGAGGTAGGCAAAGATAGGGCGGCAAACAGCAGGTGGGAAACAGAGGGCGGCAAACAGAGGGCTGCAAACAGATGGCCCCAAACAGAGTGCAGCAAACAGAGGGCGTCAAACAGAGGGCGGCAAACAGAGGGCCCCAAAAAGAGGGTCCCAAACAGAGGGCGGCAAACAGAGGGTGGCAAACAGAGGGCAGCAAACAGTGGGTGAAAAACAGAGGGCGGCAAACAGAGGGACCCAAAAAGAGGACGGCATAGAGAGGGCGGCAAACAGAGGGTGGCAAACAGAGGGCGGAAAGTAGAGAGCCCCAAACAGAGTGCGGCAAAGAGAGGGCAGCAAGCAGAGGGCGGCAATTAGAGGGCACCAAACAGAAGGCGACAAACCGTGGGCGGCAAACAGAGGGCGGAAAACGAAACGCTGCAAACAGGGGGCGGCAAACAGAGACCGGCAAACAGAGGGCGGCAAACAGAGAGCGGCAAACAGAAGGCGGCAAACAGAGGGCGGCAAACAGAGGACGGCAAACAGAGGGCCCCAAACAGAGGGCGCAAAACAGAGGGCGGCAAACAGAGTATGGCAAACAGATGGCCCAAAAAAGAGGGCAGCAAACAGAGGGCGGCAAACATAGGGCAGCAAACAGAGGGCGTCAAACAGAGTGCCCCAAACAGAGGGCAGGAAACAGAGGACGGCAAAGCGAAGGCCCAAACAGAGGGCGGCAAACAGAAGGAGGCAAACGTACGGCGGCAAACAGAGGGCGGCAAACAGAGGGCCCCAAACAGAGGGCGGCAAACAGAAGGAGGGAAATGTACGGCGGCAAACAGAGGGCGGGAAACTGAGAGCAGCAAACGGTGGGTGGCAAACAGAGGGCCCCAAACAGAGGGCGCCAAACAGAGGGCGGCAAACAGGGGGCGGGAAACACAGGGCCCCAAATAGAGGGTAGTAAACAGAGGGACCCAAACAGGGGGCGGCGATCAGAGGGTGGCAAACGGAGGGCGGCAAACAGAGGGCGGCAAACAGCGGGTGGCAAACAGAGGGACCGAAAGTGAGGGCAGCATACAAATGGGGGGCAAACAGAGGGCCCCAAACAGAGGGCACCAAACAGAGGGCACCAAACAGAGGGCGGCAAACAGAGGGCAGCAAACAGAGGGCAGCAAACAGAGGGCAGTAAACAGAGGGCGGCAAACAGAGGGCGGCAAACAGAGGGCACCAAACAGAGTGCCCAAACAGAGGGCGGCAAACAGAAGGTTGCAAACATAGGGCGCAAAACTGAGGGCGGCAAACAGACGGCCCCAAACAGAGGGCCCTAAACACAGGGCGGCAAACAGAGGGCACCAAAAACAGGGCTGCATACAGAGGTCGGCAAACAGAGGGCTGCAAAAAGAGGGCCCCAAACAGTTGGCCCCAAACAGAGGGAAGTAAACAGAGGGTGGCAAACAGAGGGAGGCAAAGAGAGGGCGGGAAACAGAATGCGGCAAACAGAGTGACCCAAACAGAAGGTGGAAAACAGAGGGCGGCAAACAGAGGGCGGCAAACAGAGAGTGGCAAACAGAGGTTGGCAAATAGAGGGCAGCAAAAAGAGGGCGGCAAACAGAGGCCCCCAAACAGAGAGCCCCAAACAGATGCAAAAGAGCCCCAAAAAAACAGATGCGGCCAACAGAGGTCGACGCAAACAGAGGGTGTGCAGGCAAACAAAGGGCACCAATTAGAGGCAAGTAAAACCAAGCAGGCAGCAACCAGAGTAGCAGCAAACAAGAAGCCACAAACAGAGAGCGGCAAGAGAGGCGGCCAAATGATGGGTGGTGGTCAACAGAGAGGGCGCAAACAGAGGTTCGACAAGACAGGGCGATAACCGATTGCAAAGCAACAGGCATGGCAACCCGAGGGAAAAAAGAAAAGAAATAAACAGAAGGTGGCAACAAGGGCCGCAAACGAGGGCGGCTAAACAGTGGTTGGCAACATGAGGGCCCCAATCAGAGGCCCCAAACAGAGTGCAGTAAACAGAGAGCGGCAAACAGACGCGGCAACAGAGGGCGACAAAACAGAGGGGGCAAACAGAGGGCTGTGTGAACAGCATGGCCCACGCAACAGAGGGTGGCGAATACAGAGGTGGCGAACCAAACTTGTGAGGGGCAGCAAAACAGAGGGCCACAACAGAGTGCAGTTAACAGAGGGTGGCAAACTGAGGGCTGCAAACAGATAGCTGCAAACAGATGGCAGCAAATAGAGGGCGGCACCAGAGGGCGACAAACAGAGGGCGGCAAACAGATGGCTGGAAACAGATGGCCACACACAGAGTGCGGCATACAGTGGGCGGCAAACTGAGGGCGGCAAACAGAGGGCCCCAAACAGAAAGCAGCAAACAGAGGGCGGCAAACAGAAGGTGGCAAACGGAGGGCCCAAAAAAGAGGGCGGCAAACAGAGGGCGGCAAACAGAGTGCCCCAAACAGAGGGCCCCAAACAGAGGGCCCCAAACAGAGGGCGGCAAACAGAGTGCGGCAAACAGAGCGCAGCAAACAGAGGGATGCAAACAGAAGGCGGCAAACTGAGGGCACCAAACAGAGGGAGACAAACAGAGGACAGCAAACAGAGGGCGGCAAAGAGAGTGTCCCAATCAGAGGTCAGTAAACAGACGGCGCCAAACAGACGGAGGCAAACATAGGGCGGCAAACAGAGGTCGGCAAACGGAAGGTGGCAAAGAGAAGGCAGCAAACAGTGGGCCCCAAACAGAGGGGGGAAAACAGAGGACAGCAAACAGAGGGCGGCAAGAAGAGGGTGTCAAACAGAGGGACCAAACAGAGGGCAGCAAACAGAGGGTGGCCTAAAGAGGGCCCCAAACTGAAGGCGGCAAACTGAGGGCGGCAAACGGAGGGCGGCAAACAGATGGAGTCGAACAAAGAGCGGCAAACAGAGGGCGGCAAACAGAGGTGGCAAACAGTGGGCGGCAAACAAAGGACCCAAACAGAGGGCAGCAAACAGAGGGCGGCAAACAGACTGCGGCAAACAGAGGGCTGCAAACACCGGGCGGAAAACAGGGGTCAGCAAACAGAGGGCGACAAACAGAGGTCGGCAAACAGAGAGCGGCAAACAGAGGGTGGAAAAACAGAGGGTGGAAAAACAGAGGGCAGCAAACAGAGGACGGCAAACAGAGGGTGGAAAAACAGAGGGCAGCAAACAGAGGACGGCAAACAGAGGGCCCCAAACAGCAGGCTTTAAACAGAGGGTGGCAAACAGAGAGTGGCAAACAGAGGGCGGCAAACAGAAGGTGGCAAACAGAGGGCCCAAAAAAGAGGGCGGCAAACAGAATGTCCCAATCAGAGGTCAGCAAACAGGCGGTGCCAAACAGACGGAGGCAAACACAGGGTGGCAAACAGAGGTCGGCAAACAGAAGGCGCGCAAAGAGAAGGTGGCAAACAGAGGGCACCAAACAGAGGGGGGAAAACAGTGGACAGCAAACAGAGGGCGGCAAAAAGAGGGTGGCAAACAGAGGGCACCAAACAGAGGGCCCCAAACAGGGGGCTGCAAACAGAGGGCGGCAAACAGAGGGCTCCAAAGAGGGGGCAGCAAAGAGAGGGCGGCAAACAGAGCTTGGGAAACAGAGCGCCCCAATCAGTGGGCGGCAATAGAGGGCGGCAAACAGAGGGCGGCCAACAGAGGGAGGCAAATAGAGGGCGGAAAACGGAGGGCAGCAAAAAGAGCGCGGCAAACAGAGGGCAGCAAACAGAGGGCGGCAAACAGAGGGTAAAAAAGAGAGGGCCCCAAACAGAGGGCCCCAAATAGAGTGCAATTAACTGAGGGCAGCAAACATAGTGCAGCAAACAGATGGCGACAAACAGAGGGCGGTAGTCAGAGGGAGGCAAAGAGAGGGACCCAAACAGAATGTGGCAAACAGAGGGTGGCAAACAGAGGGCGGCAAACAGAGGGCGGCAAACAGAGGGCGGCAAACAAAGGCCCCAAACAGAGGGCAGCAAACAGAGGCCGTAAGCAGAGCACGGCAAACAGAGGGCTGCAAACAGAGGGTGGCAAAGAGAGGGCGGAAAACAGAGGGCAGCAAAAAGAGGACGGCAAATGGAGGGCCACAAACAGAGGGCGGCAAACATAAGGCGGCAAACAGTGGGCCGTAAACAGAGGGTGGCAAACAGAGGGTGGCAAACAGATGGCGGCAAACAGATATCCCAAACAGAGTTCGGCAAAAGGAGGGCGGCAAACAGAGAGCACCAAACAGAATGCAGCAAACAGAGGCCTACAAACAGAAGGCAGCAAACAGAGGGCCCCAAACAGAGGGCGGCAAACAGAGGGAGGCAAACAGAGGGCGCCAAACAGAGGGCCCCAAACAGAGGGCAGGAAGCAGAGGGCGGCAAACAGAGGGCGTCAAACAGAGGGAGGCAAACAGAAGATGGCAAACAGAGGGCCCCAAACAGGGGGCTGCAAACAGAGGGCGGCAAACAGAGGGCTCCAAAGAGGGGGGTGCAAAGAGAGGGCGGCAAACAGAGCTCGGGAAACAGAGGGTGCCAAACAGTGGGCGGCAAAGAGAGGGCGGCAAACAGAGGGCGGCAAACAGAGGACCCCAATCAGTGGGCGGCAATAGAGGGCGGCAAACAGAGGGTGCCAACAGAGGGAGGCAAATAGAGGGCGGAAAACGGAGGGCGGCAAAAAGAGCGCGGCAAACAGGGTGCAGCAAACAGAGGGCGGCAAACAAAGGCCCCAAACAGAGGGCAGCAAACAGAGGCCGTAAGCAGAGCGCGGCAAACAGAGGGCTGCAAACAGAGGGTGGCAAAGAGAGGGCGGAAAACAGAGGGCAGAAAAAAGAGGATGGCAAACGGAGGGCCACAAACAGAGGGCGCTAAACAGAGGGCGGCAAACATAAGGCGGCAAACAGATGGTCCCAAACAGAGTTCAACAAAAGGAGGGCGGCAAACAGAGGGCGACAAACAGAGGGCACCAAACAGAATGCAGCAAACAGAGGTCTGCAAACAGAAGGCAGCAAACTCAGGGCGACAAACAGAGGGCGGCAAACATAGTGCGGCAAACAGAGGGCGACAAACAGATGGCGGCAAACACAGGGCGGCAAACAGAGGGCCCCAACTGGAGGGTGACAAACAGAGTGCGGCAAACAGAATGCGGCAAACAGAGGGCCCCAAACAGGAGGCGGCAAACAGAGGGCGGTAAACAGAGGGCGGCAAACACAAGGCTCCAAACAGACGGCCTCGTACAGATGGCAGGAAAAAGAGGGCGGCAAACAGAGGGCGGCAAACAGAGGGAGGCAAACTGAGGGTGGCACACATAGGGTGGCAAACTGAGGGAGGCAAACAAAGGACGGCAAACAGAGGGCCCCAAACAGAGGGCAGCAAACAGAAGGCTCCAAACAAGGGGCGGTAAACAGAGGGGGGCAAACAGAGGGATGCAAACAGAGGGCGGCAAACAGAGGGCCCCAACAGAACGCGTCAAACAGACGGCAGCAAACACAGATGCCCAAACAGAGGGTGGCAAGCAGAGGGCGGCAAACAGAAGGCAGCAAACAGAAGGCGGCAAACAGAGGGCGGCAAACAGAGGGCCGTAAACAGAGGGCCGCAAACAGAGTGCAGTTAACGGAGGGTGGCAAACTGAGGGCGGCAAACAGAGGGCGGCAAACAGAGGGCGGCAAACAGAGGGCGGCAAACAGAGGGCGGCAAACAGTGGGCGGCACACAGAGGGCGGCACATAGAGGGCGGAAAACAGAGGGCTGCAAACAGAGGGCGGCAAACAGAGGGCGGCAAACAGAGGGCGGCAAACAGAGGGCGGCAAACAGAGGGCGGCAAACAGAGGGCGACAAACAGAGGGTCGCAAACAGAGGGCAGAATACAGAGGGCAGCATACAGCGGGCGGAAAACAGAAGGCTCCAAACAGAGGCCGGTAAACAGAGGGTGGCAAACACAGGGCGGCAAGCAGAGATCGGCAAACAGAGGGTGGCAAACAGAGGGCGGCAATCAGAGGAAGGCAAACAGAGGGAGGCAAACAGAGGATGGCAAACAGAGGGCTCCAAACAGAGGGCGGCAAAGAGAGGGAGGCACACAGAGGTCGGCATACAGAGGCCGGCAAACACAGGACCCCAAACTGAGGGCAGAAAACAGAGGGCAGCAAACAGAGGTTGGCAAACAGAGGGTGGCATACAGACAGCGGCAAACATCGGGCCCCAAACAGATGGTGGCAAACAGAGGGTGGCAAACAGAGGGCCGCTATCAGAGTGTGGCAATCAGAGGGCAGCAATCAGAGGGCGCCAAACAGAGGGTGGAAAACTGAGGGAGGCAAGCAGAGGGCGGCAAACAGTGGGCGGTAAACAGAGGGACCCAAACAGAGGGCGGCAAACAGAGGGCCTCAAACAGAAGGCGGCAAGCAGAGGCCGGCAAAAAGAGGGCTGCAGACAGAAGGCAACAAACAGAGGGCGGCAAATAGAGGGCAGCAAACAAAACACCGCTAACAGTGGGTGGCAAACAGAGGGCGGCAAACAGAGGGCGGCAAACAGAGGGCGGCAAACAGAGGGCGGCAAACAGAGGGCGGCAAACAGAGGGCGGCAAACAGAGGGCGGTAAACAGAGGGCGACAAACAGAGCACCCCAAACAGAGGGCGGCAATCAGAGGGTGGTAAACAAGGGGGTCCCAAACAGAGGGCGGAAAAACAGGGCGTCAAACAGAGGGCCACAAACAGACGGCGGGAAGCAGAGGGCGGCAAACAGATGGCGGCAAACAGAGAGCGGCAAACAGAGGGCCCCAAACAGAGGGTGGCAAAGAGAGGGCAGAAAACAGAGGGCAGCAAATGCAGGGCCCCAAACAGAGAGCGGTAAACAGAGGGACCCACACAGAAGGCAGCAAACAGAGGGCGGCAGAGAGACGACGGATAACAGAGGGCATCAAACAGAAGGTGGCAAACAGAGGGCGTGAAACAGAGCGCCCAAAAAAGTGGGTGGCAAACAGAGGGCAGTAAACAGAGTGCGGCAAACAGAGTGCGGCAAACAAGGTGCAGTAAAGAGAGGGCGGCAAACAGAGGGCAGCAAACAGATGGCTCCAAACAGAGGGCGGCAATCAGAGGGCCACCAACAGGGGGTCCCAAACAGAGGGCAGTAAACAGAGCGTGGCAAACAGAGGGCAGCAAACAGAGGTCGGCAAAATTAGGGCAGTAAAGAGGTAGCGGCAAACAGATGGCCCCGATCAGAGGGCGGCATACAGACGGCAGCAAACAGAGGGCTCCAAACAGAGGGTGGCAAACAGATGGAGGCAAACAGAGGGCGGCAATCAGAGAGTGGAAAACAGAGGGCCCCAAAAAGAGGGCCCCAAATAGAGGGCAGTAAACAGAGCGCCCCAAACAGAGGGTGGCAGACAGTGGGCGGCAAACAGAGGGCGGCAAACAGAGGGCCCCAAACAGAGGGCGGCAAGCAGAGGGCGGCAAACAGAGGGTGACAAACAGAGTGTGGCAAAGAGTGGGCGGCAAACAGAGGGAGGCAAACAGAGGGCGGCAAACAGAGGGCGGCAAACAGAGGGCGGCAAACAGAGGGTGGCAAACAGAGGTCTTCAAAGAGACGGCGGAAACACAGGGCCCCAAAGAGATGCCCCCAAAATGAGGGCAGTAAACAGAGGGTGGCAAACAGAGGGCTGCAAACAGAGGGTGGCAAACAGATGGAGGCAAACAGAGGGCGGCAAACAGAGGGTGGCAAACAGATGGAGGCAAACAGAGGGCGGCAATCAGAGGGCCGCAAAAGAGGGCGGCAAACAGAAGGCGGCAAACAGAGGGCGGCAAACAGAGGGTGGCAAACAGAGGTCTGCAAAGAGACGGCGGAAACACAGGGCCCCAAAGAGATGCCCCGAAAATGAGGGCAGTAAACAGAGGGTGGCAAACAGAGGGCTGCAAACAGAGGGTGGCAAACAGATGGAGGCAAACAGAGGGCGGCAAACAGAGGGTGGCAAACAGATGGAGGCAAACAGAGGGCGGCAAACAGAGGGCAGAAAAGAGAGGGCCCCAAACAGAGGGCGGCAATCACATGACGCCAAACAGAGGGCGGTAAACAGAGGCACGCAAACAGAGGACGGCCAACTTGGTGCGGTAAACAGTAAGACCCAAACAGAGGGCCTCAAACAGAAGGTGGCAAACACAGTCCGGCAAAAAGTGGGCTGCAAAACTGAAGGCGATGAAGAGAGCGCAGCAAACAGAGGGCGGCAAACAGAGGGCTGCAACCAGAGGGCCCCAAAAAGATGGCGGCAAACAGAGGGCGGCAAACAGAGGGTGTCAAACAGAGGGCGGCAAACAGATGGCGGCACACAAAGGGCAGCAAACGGAGGGCGGCAAACAGAAGGCGACAAACAGGGGGTACCAAACAGAGGGCGGCAAACAGAGGGCGGTAAACAAGGGGGACCCAAACAGAGGGCAGAAAAAAGGGGTTGGCAAACAGAGGGCAGCAAACATAGGGCAGCAAATAGAGGGTGGCAAGGAGATGGCGGCCAACAGAGGGCGGCAAACAGAGGGCAGCAAACAGTGGGCGGCAAAAAGAGGGTGACAAACAGGGGGTGGCAAACAGACGGCAGCAAACAG
This sequence comes from Sphyrna mokarran, assembly GCA_024679065.1. Taxonomy (NCBI): domain Eukaryota; kingdom Metazoa; phylum Chordata; class Chondrichthyes; order Carcharhiniformes; family Carcharhinidae; genus Sphyrna; species Sphyrna mokarran. The sequence goes on along the minus strand of JAGIQG010000051.1, from coordinate 211,514 downwards.
AGGGCAGCAAACAGAGGGCGGCAAACACAGGGTCCCAAACAGAGTGCCCCAAACAGAGGGCAGCAAACAGAGGACGGCAAACAGAATGCGAAAGACAGAGGGCCCCACACAGAGGGCAGCGAACAGAGGGTAGCAAGCAGTGGCCGGCAAAGAGAGTGCGCAAAAAGAGGGCAGCAAATAGAGGGCGGCAAACGGAGGGCGGCAAACAGAGGGCTCAAACAGAGGGCGGCAAACAGAGGGCAGCAAATAGTGGGCGGCAAAGAGAGGGCTTCAAACAGAAGGCTCCAAACAGAGGGGGGCAAACTGAGGGAGGCATACAGCGAGCAGCAAGCAGAGGGTGGCAAACAGAGGGCGGCAAACAGAGTGCCCCAATCAGAGGTCAACAAACAGACGGCGCAAAACAGTGGTAGGCAAGCATAGGGCGGCAAACAGAGGGTGGCAAACAAAGGGCGGCAAACAGGGGGCGGCAAACAGAGGGCAGTAAACAGTGGGCAGCAAACAGAGGGCGACGAACAGAGGGCGGCAAACAGAGTGTTGCAAAGAGACGGCGGCAAACAGAGGGCCCCAAACAGAGGGCGCCAAACAGAGGGCAGTAAACAGAGGGCCGCAAACAGAGGGCGGCAAACAAACGGCGGCAAACAGAGGGCCCCAAACAGAGGGCGTCAAAGAGAGGGCAGCAAAGAGTGGGCAGCAAACAGAGGGTGGCAAAGCGAGGTCCCAATCAGAGGGCATCAAACAGCGGAAGGCAAACAAAGTGCGGCAAACGGAGGGCGGCAATCAGAGGACGCCAAACAGAAGGCAGCAAACAGAGGACAGCAAACAGAGGGCGGCAAACAGAGGGAGGGAAACAGAGGGTGGCAAACAGAGGGCAGCAAACAGAGGGATGCAAACAGAGGGCGGCAAAGAGAGGGCGGAAAACAGAGGGCGGCAAACAGAGGGCGGCAAACAGAGTTCCCCAATCAGAGGTCAGCAAACAGATGGCGCCAAACAGTGGTAGGCAAACATGGGGTGGCGAAGAGAAGGCTGCAAACAGCGGGCGGCAAAAAGAGGGCGGCAAACAGAGGGCCCCAAGCAGAAGGTGGCAAAGAGAGGGTGGCAAAAAGAGGGCGGCAAACAGAGGGAGAGAAACAGAGGGTGGCAAACAGAGGGGGGCAAACAGAGGGCAGCAAATAGAGGGCCTCAAACAGAAGGCAGAAAATACAGGGCAACAAACTGAGGGCGACAAACTGAGCGACACAAACAGAGGAATGCAAACATAGTGCGGTAAACAGAGGGCGGCAAACAGAGGGCGGCAAACATAGGGCGGCAAGCAGAGGGCCCCAAACAGAGGACGGCAAACATAGGGAACAAACAGAGGCAGAAAACAGAGGGCCCCAAACTGAGAGTTCCAAAGAGAGGGCGGCAAACAGAGGGGGGCAAACAGAGGGCAGCAAACAGACGCCCCCAAACAGAAGGCGGGAAACAGAGGGTGGCAAACAGAGGATGGTTAACAGTGGGACCCAAACAGAAGGGGGCAAACAGAGGGCGGCAAACAGATGGCGGCAAACAGAGGGCCCCAAAAAGAGGGCGGAAAACGGAGGATGGCAAACAGAGGGCGGCAAACAGAGGGCCCCAAAAAGAGGGCGGAAAACGGAGGATGGCAAACAGAGGGCGGCAAACAGAGGGCCCCAAACAGAGGGCAGCAAAAAGAGGGCGGCAAACAGACTGCTGCAAACAGAGGGCGGGAACAGAGGGCCCCCAACAAAAGGCTGAAAATAGAGGGCGGCAATTAGAGGGCGGCAAACAGATGGCGGCAAACAGGGGGCTCCAAACAGATGGCGGCATGCAGAGTGCGGCAAACAGAGAGCAGCAAACCCAGGACGGCAAACAGAGGGAGGCAAACAGAGGGATGCAAACAGAGGACGGCAAACAGAGGGCCCCAAACAGAGCGCGGCAAACAGAGAGTGGCAAACAGAGGTCGGCAAAAGAGGGCAGCAAACACAGGGCCCCAAACAGTGGGCCCCAAAGAGAGGGCAGAAAACAAAGGGCGGCAAACAGAGGGCGGCAATCAGAGGGCGGCAAACAGAGGGCAGCAAACAGAGGGCCTCAAACAGAAGGCAGTGATCAGAGGGCGGCAAAGTGAAGGCGGCAAACAGAGGGCTCCAAACAGAGGGCGGCAAACAGAGGGCCCCAAACAGAGGACGGCAAACAGAGGGTGCCAAACAGAGGGCGCCAAACAGAGGGCGGCAAACTAAGGGCGGCAAACAGAGGGCGGTTAACAGAGGGACCCAAACACAAGGCGGCAAACAGAGGGCGGCAAAGAGAGGGCCCCAAACAGAGGGACCCAAACAGAGGGACACAAACAGATGGCAATAAACAGACGGCGGCAAACTGTGCGCGGCAAACTGAGGGCGGCAAACAGAGGGCTGCAAACTGATGGCCCCAAACAGAGGGCGGCAAACAGAGGGCGGCAAACAGAGGGCAGCAAACACAGGGTGCAAACAGAGGGCCCCAAACAGAAGGCTGCAAACAGAGGGCAGAAAACAGATGGAGGCAAAAAGAGAACAGCAAACCGAATGCGGCAAACACATGGCGGCAAACAAACGGCCCCAAAGAGAGGTCCCCAGAAAGAGGGCCCTTAACAGAGGGCGGCAAACAGAAGGCAGCAAACCGAGGGTGATAAACAGAGGGCGGCAAACAGACGGCGGCAAAGGGAGGGAGACAAACAGAGAGAGGCAAGCAGAGGGCGGCAAACAGAGGGCCCCAAACAAAGGGCAGCAAACAGAGGGTGGCAATCATAGTGCCCCAAACAGAGGGCCTCAAGCAGAGGGCGGCAAACAGAGGGCGGCAAACAGAGCGCGGCAAAGAGAGGGAGGCAAACAGAGAGAGGCAAGCAGAGGGCGGCAAACAGAACGCGGCAAAGAGAGGGAGGCAAACAGAGAGAGGCAAGCAGAGGGCGGCAAACAGAGGGCCCCAAGCAAAGGGCAGCAAACAGAGGGCGGCAATCATAGTGCCCCAAGCAGAGGGCGGCAAGCAGAGGGCGGCAAACAGAGGGCGAGAAACAGAGAGCGGCAAACACAGTGCGGCAAACAGAGGGCACCAAAAAGAAGGAGGCAAACAGAGGGCCGCACACAGAGGGCGGCAAAGAGAGGGAGGCAAACAGAGAGAGGCAAACAGAGGGAGGCAAACAGAGTGCCCCAAACAAAGGACAGCAAACAGAGGGCGGCAATCATAGTGCCCCAAGCAGAGGGCGGCAAGCAGAGGGCGGCAAACAGAAGGCGAGAAACAGAGAGCGGCAAACACAGTGCGGCAAACAGAGGGCACCAAAAAGAAGGAGGCAAACAGAGGGCCGCACACAGAGGGCGGCAAAGAGAGGGAGGCAAACAGAGAGAGGCAAACAGAGGGCGGCAAACAGAGTGCCCCAAACAAAGGACAGCAAACAGAGGGCAGCAATCATAGTGCCCCAAACAGAGGGCAGCAAGCAGAGGGAGGCAAACAGAGGGCCCCAAACAAAGTGCAGCAAACAGAGGGTGGCAATCATAGTGCCCCAAGCAGAGAGCGGCAAGCAGAGGACGGCAAACAGAGGGCGAAAAACAGAGGGCGGCAAACACAGTGCGGCAAACAGAGGGCACCAAAAAGAAGGCGGCAAACAGAGGGCCGCAAACAGAATGCGGCAAACAGGGGGTGGCAAAGAGAGGGAGGCAAACAGAGAGAGGCAAACAGACGGCGGCAAACAGAGTGCCCCAAACAAAGGACAGCAAACAGAGGGCAGCAATCATAGTGCCCCAAACAGAGGGCAGCAAGCAGAGGGAGGCAAACAGAGGGCGGCAAACAGAGGGCCCCAAACAAAGGGCAGCAAACAGAGGGCGGCAATCATAGTGCCCCAAACAGAGGGCGGCAAACAGAGGGCCCCAAACAGAGGGCGGCAAACAGAGGGCGGCAAACAGACGGCGGGAAAGAGAGGGAGGGAAACAGAGAGAGGCAAAAAGAGGGTGGCAAACAGACGGCCCTAAACAAAGGGCAGCAAAGAAATGGCAGCAATCATATCGTAGTGCCCCAAACAGAGGGCAGCAAGCAGAGGGCAGCAAACAGGTGGCGGCAAACAGAGGGAGGCAAACAGAGGGCCCCAAACAAAGGGCACCAAACAAAGGGCACCAAACAGAGGGTAGCAAGCAGAAGGCGGCAAACAGAGGGCGACAAACAGACGGCGACAAACAGAAGGCGGCAAACAGAGGGCATCAAACAGAAGGCGGCAAACAGAGGGCCGCAAACAGTATGCCCCAAACAGAGGGCGGCAAGCAGAGGGCGGCAAGCAGAGGGCGGCAAACAGAGGGAGGCAAACACAGGGCGATAAACAGAGGGCCCCAAACTGAGGGCGGCAAACAGACAGCGGCAAACAGAGGGCTGCAAATAGATGGCGGCAAAGAGAGGACGGCAAACAGAGTGCCCCAAAAAGAGGGCCCCAAACAGAGGGCAGAAAACAGAGTGCAGCAAACAGAGGGCCCGAAACAGACGGCAGAAAATAGTGGGCGGCAAACAGAGCCAGGCAAACAGAGGGCGGCAAACAGGGGGCGGCAAACTGAAAGCAGCAAACACAACTGTGACAAACAGAGGGCGGCAAACAGAGGACTGCAAACAAAGGGCGACGAACAGGAGGCTCCAAACAGAGGGCCCCAAACAGAGGGCAGTAAGCATGGGGTGGCAAACAGAGGGCGGCAAACAGAGGGCGGCAAACAGAAGGAGGCAAACAGAGGGCCCAAAAAAGAGGGCGGCAAACAGAGTGCGGCAAACAGAGGGGCCCAAACAGAGGGCCCCAAACAGAGGGTGGCAAACACAGGGCGGCAAACAGAGTGCGGCAAACAGGGGGCGGCAAACTGAAAGCAGTAAACAGAACCGTGACAAACAGAGGGCGATAAACAGAGGGCGGCAAACAGAGGGCTGCAAACAGGGGGCAGCAAACTGAAAGAAGCAAACACAACCTTGACAAACAGAGGGTGGCAAACAGGCGGCTCCAAACAGAGGGCCACAAACAGAAGGCAGTAAGCATGGGGTGGCAAACAGAGGGCCCAAAACAGAGGGCGGCAAACAGGGGGCAGCATTTGAAAGCGGCAAACAGATGCGACAAACAGAGGGCCCCAAACAGAGGGCGGCAAACAGGGGGCGGCAAACTGAAAGCGGCAACCAGAGGGCCCCAAGCAGAGGGCGGCAAACTGAAAGCAGCAAACAGAGGGCAACAAACAGAGGGCTGCAAACAGATCACCCCAAACAGAGGGCGGTAAACGGAGGGCGGCAAACAGAGTGCGGCAAACAGTGGGCCCCAAACAGAAGGCGGCAAACAGAGGGCGGCACACAAATTGGCGCACAGAGAGAGCGGCAACAGTGTGCGGCAAACACAGGGAGGCAAAAAGAGGACGGCAAACAGAGGGCGGCAAACACGGGGCGGCAAACAGAGTGCGGCAAACAGAGGGCCCCAAACAGAGGGCGGCAAACAGAAGTTGGCAAACAGAGGGCGGCAAACAGAGCTTGGCAAACAGACGGCGCCAAACAGACGGTGGCAAACATAGAGCAGAAAACAGAGGGCGGTAAACAGAAGGCGGCAAACAGAGGGCGGCAAACAGAGGGCCCCAAACAGAGTGCGGCAAACAGGGGGCGGCAAACAGAGGGCTGCAAACCGGGGGTGGCAAACTGAAAGCAGCTAACACAACCGTGACAAACAGAGGGCGGCAAACAGAGGGCAGTAAACAGAGGGTGGCAAACAGAGGGCAGCAAACAGAAGATGGCAAACAGAGGGCCCCAAACAGAGGGCTCCAAACAGAGGGCCCCAAACAGAGGGCAGTGAACAGAGGGCGGCAAACAGAGTGTGGCAAACTGAGGCGGCAAACAGATGTTGGCAAACAGAGGGACCCAAACAAAGGGTGGCAAACAGAGGGCCCCAAACAGAGGGTGTCAAACAGATGGCAGCAAACAGAGGGCGGCAAGCAGAGCTCGGCTAACAGAGGGCGGCAAACAGAAAGCCGCAAACCGATGGCGGCAAACAGAGGGTGGCAAAAGATTGCGGCAAACACAGGGTGGCAAAAAGAGGGACCCAAACAGAGTGCCCCAAACAGAGGGCAGTAAACAGGGGGCGGCAAACAGAGGGCACCCAAAAAGAGCGCCCCAAACAGAGGGCCCGAAACAGAGGGCAGTAAACAGAGGGCGGCAAACAGACCGCAACAAGCAGAGGGATACAAACAGCGGGCTCCAAACAGAGGGCGGCAAACATTGGGCACCAAACAGAGGGCGGCAAAAAGCGGGCGGCAAACAGAGGGCGGGAAACAGAGGGCCCCAAACAGAGAGCGGAAAACAGAGGGCGGCAAACAGAGCGCGGCAAACAGAGTGCCACAATTCGAGGTCAGGAAACAGACGGCGCCAAACAGAAGGTGGCAAACATAGAGCGGAAAACAGAGGGCGGTAAACAGAAGGCGGCAAATAGAGGGCGGCAAACAGAGGGCCCCAAACAGAGGGCGGAAAACAGAGGGCAGCAAACAGAGTGTGGCAAACTGAGGCGGCAAACACATGTTGGAAAACAGAGGGACCCAAACAAAGGGCGGCAAACAGAGGGCGGCAAAGATAGGGCGTCAAACAGATGGCTGCAAACAGAGGGCGGCAAACAGAAAGCCGCAAACCGAAGGTGGCAAACAGTGGGCGGCAAACAGATTGCGGCAAACAAAGGGTGGCAAAAAGAGGGTGGCAACAGAGGGACCAAACAGAGGGCAGCAAACAGAGGGCGGTCTAAAGAGGGCAGCAAACAGAGGGTGGCAAGCATTGGCCCCAAACAGAAGGAGCCAAACAGAGGGCAGCAAACAGAGGGTGGCAAATAGAGGGCGGCAAACAGAGGGCGGCAAACAGAGGGCCCCAAACAGAGGGCCTCAAACAGAGGGAAGCAAACAGAGAGCGGCAAATAGATTGCAGCAAACAGAGGGTGCCAAACAGAGGGTGCCAAACAGAGGGCCCCAAACAGAGGGCACCAAACAGAGGGATGCAAACAGAAGGCGGCAAACTGAGGGCACCAAACAGAGGGAGACAAACAGAGGGCAGCAAACAGAGGGCGGCAAAGAGAGTGTCCCAATCAGAGGTCAGCAAACAGACGGCGCCAAAAAGACGGAGGCAAACATAGGGTGGCAAACAGAGGTCGGCAAACAGAAGGCGGCAAAGAGAAGGTGGCAAACAGAGGGCCCCCAACAGAGGGTGGCAAACAGAGGGTTCCAAACAGAGGGTGGCAAACAGAAGGTTGCAAACAGAGGGCCCAAAAAAGAGGGCGGCAAACAGAGTGCGGGAAACAGAGGGTGGGAAACAGAGGGCGGCAAACTGAGGGCCGCAAACAAAGGGCAATGAACAGGGGGCTCCAAACAGGGGGCCCCAAACAGAGGGCTTTAAACAGAGGGTGGCAAACAGAGGGCAGCAAACAGAAGGTGGCAAACAGAGGGCGCAAAAAAGAGGGCGGCAAACAGACGGCGGCAAAACAGAGGGCCCCAAAACAGAGGGCAGCAAACAGAGGGCGGCAAACAGAGGGCGGCAAACAGAGGGTGGCAAACAGAGGGCGGCAAACAGAGTGCGGCAAACAGGGGGCGGCAAACTGAAAGCAGCAAATAGAACTGTGACAAACAGAGGGCGGCAAACAGAGGGCCCCAAACAGAGGGCAGCAAAAAGAGAGCCCCAAACAGAGGGCGGCAAACACAGGGCAATAAACAGAGGTCGGCAAACAGAGGGCAGATACAGAGGTCGGCAAACTGAGGACGGCAAGCAGAGGGCCCCAAAACAGGGCCATAAACTGAGGGCAGTAATCAGAAGGCGGCAAACAGCAGGCGGCAAACAGAAGGCGGCAAAAAGAGGGCCCCAAACTGAGGGCGGAAATCAGTGGGCGACAAACGGAGGGCAGTAAACACAGGGCGGCAAACAGAGTGTGGCAAACAGAGGGCAACAAATAGAGGGCGGCAAAAAGAGGGCGGCAAACAGAGGGCCCCAAACAGAAGGTGGCAAACATAGGGTGGCAAACAGAGGGCGTAAAACAGAGCACGGCAAACAGTGGGCCCAAAACAGTGGGCGTGAAACAGAGGGCGGCAAACAGAGGGAGGCAAGAAGAGGACGGCAAACAGAGGGCGGCAAAAAGAGGGCAGAAAACAGGGGGCAGCAAACAGAGGGACCCAAACAGAGGGTGCCAAACAGAGGGCAGTAAACAGAGGGCGGCAAACAGACAGCAACGAACAGAGGGTGGCAAACAGAGTGCCCCAATCAGAGGGCAGCAAACAGACGGCGCCAAACAGACAGTGGCAAACACAGAGCGGCAAACAGAGGGCGGAAAACAGAGGGCCCCAAACAGAGGGCGGAAAACAGAGGGTGGCAAACAGAGTGCGGCAAACAGAGGTCGGCAAACAGAGTGCCCCAATCAGAGGTCAGCAAAAAGACGACGCCAAACAGTGGTAGGCAAACATAGGGCGGCAAACAGAGGGCGACAAACAGAGGGCCCCAAACAGAAGGCGGCAAACATCGGGCGGCAAACAGAGGGCGGCGAGCAGATTGAGGGAAACAGAAGGTGGCAAACAGAGGGAGAGAAAGAGGTGGTGGCAAACAGAGAGCGGAAAAAAAGTGCCGCAAACAGAGTGCCTCAAACTGAGGGCGGCAAACAGAGGGCCCCAACCAGAAGGCGGCTAATAGAGGGCAAAAAACTGTTAGCGGCAAACAGAGGGAGGGAAACAGAGGGTGGCAAACCGAAGCCGGCAAACAGAGGGCCGCCAGCAGAGGGCGGCAAACAGAGAACGGCAAACAGAGGGCGGCAAACAGAGGGAGGCAAGAAGAGGACGGCAAACAGAGGGCGACAAACAGAGGGAGGCAAGAAGAGGACGGCAAACAGAGGGAGGCAAGAAGAGGACGGCAAACAGAGGGCGGCAAACAGAGGGAGGCAAGAAGAGGACGGCAAACAGAGGGCGACAAACAGAGGGAGGCAAGAAGAGGACGGCAAACAGAGGGCGGCAAACAGAGGGAGGCAAGAAGAGGACGGCAAACAGAGGGCGGCAAACAGAGGGAGGCAAGAAGAGGACGGCAAACAGAGGGCGGCAAACAGAGGGAGGCAAGAAGAGGATGGCAAACAGAGGGCGGCAAACAGAGGGAGGCAAGAAGAGGACGGCAAACAGAGGGCGGCAAACAGAGGGCAGAAAACAGGGGGCAGCAAACAAAGGGACCCAAACAGAGGGCCCCAAACAGAGGGCCCCAAACAGAGGGCCCCAAACAGGGGGCGGCAAACAGAGGGCGGCAAACAGAGTGCCCCGATCAGAGTTCAGCAAACAGACGGCGCCAAACAGAGGGAGGCAAACAGAGGGCGGAAGATAGATGGAGGCAAAAAGAAGACGGCAAACAGAGGGCGGCAAACAGAGGGTGGCAAACAGAGGGCAGTTAACAGAGGGCGGCAAACAGGGAACGGCAGACAGAGGGCCCCAAGCAGAGTGTGGCAAACAGAGTGTGACAAACAGAGGGTGGCAAACACAGGGCGGCAAACAGATGGCGGCAAACAGAGTGCCCCAATCAGAGGGCAGCAAACGAACGGCGACAAACGGAGGGAGGCAATCATAGGGCTGCAACAGAAGGCGGCAAACCTAGGGCGGCAAACAGAGTGCCCCAAACAGAGGGCCCCAAACAGAGGGCGGCAAACAGAGTGCCCCAATCAGAGTTCACCAAACGGACGGCGCCAAACAGAGGGAGGCAAACATAGGTGGAAAACAGAAGGCAGGAAACCGAGGTCGGCAAACAGAGGGCGGCAAACAGAGGGCCACAAACGGAGTGCGGCAAACAGAGGGTGGCAAACAGAGGGCTGCAAACAGAGTTTGGAAAATAGAGGGCGGCAAACAGAGGGCGGCAAACAGAGGGCGACATACAGAAGGCCCCAAACAGAGGGCGGCAAACATAGGGCAGCAAACAGAGTGTGGCAAACAGGGGGCGGCAAACAGAGGGCGACATACAGAAGGCCCCAAACAGAGGGCGGCAAACATAGGGCAGCAAACAGAGTGTGGCAAACAGGGGGCGGCAAACAGAGGGCAACATACAGAAGGCCCCAAACAGAGGGCGGCAAACATAGGGCAGCAAACAGAGTGTGGCAAACAGAGGGCGGCAAACAGAAGGAAGCATATATAGGGTGGCAAACAGAGGCCGGCAAACAGAGGGCAGCAATCAGAGGGCCCCAAACAGAGGGCGGCAAACAGAGGACCCCAAAAGGAGGGCATTAAACAGAGGGCGGCAAACAGTGGGCTGCAAACAGATGGCCCCAAACAGAGTGCGGCAAACAGAAGGTGGCAAATAGAGGGCGACAAACAGAGAGTGGCAAACAGAGGGCTGCAAACACATGGCCCCAAACAGAGTGCAGCAAACAGAGCGCGGCAAACAGAGGGCCCCAAACAGAGGGCGGCAAACAGAGGGCGGAAGATAGATGGAGGCAAAAAGAAGACGGCAAACAGAGGGCGGCAAACAGAGGGTGGCAAACAGAGGGCAGTTAACAGAGGGCGGCAAACAGAGGGCGGCAAACAGTGGGACCCAATCAGAGGGCGGCAAACTGAGGGCCCCAAAGATAGCGCGGAAAACAGAGGGCGGCAAACAGAGGGTAGTAAACAGAGGGCGGCAAACAGAGTGCAGCAAAAAGAGGGCGGCAAACAGAGGGCAAGAAACAGAGGGCGGCAAGCAGAGGGCGGCAAACATACAGGCCCAAATAGACGGCAGCAAACAGAGGGCGGCAAAATAAAGGCGCAAACAGAGGGCAGAAAGCAGAGGGCCCCAAACAGAGGGTGGAAAACTGAGGGCGGCAAAGAGCAGCGCCAAAAGAGGGTGTCAAACACAGGGCGATAAGCAGAGGGTGGCAAACAGAGGGCGGCAAACAGAAGACCCTAAACAGAGCGTGGCAAACATAGGGCGGCATACTGAAGGCGGCAAAGAGAGGGTCCCAAAAAGAGGGCCTCAAACAGAGGGCGGCAAACAGGGGGCGGCATTCAGTGGGCTCGAAACAGAGGGCGGCAAACAGAGGGCGGCAAACAAAGCACCCCAAACAGAGGGTGGCAAACAGAGAGCGGCAAACAGAGGCCAGGAAGCAGAGTGCGGCAAACAGAGGGGGACAAACAGACGTTGGCAAACGGAGGGCGGCAATCAGAGGGAGGCAAAAAGAGGACAGCAAACTGAGGGCGGCAAACAGAGGGCGGAAAACAGACGGCGGCAAACAGAGTGCGTCAAACAGTGGGCGGCAAACAAAGGGCCCAAACAAAGCGACCGAAACAGAGCGCAGTAAAGAGAGGGCGGAAAACAGACGACAGCAAACAGAGCGTGGCAAACGGAGGGCGGCAAACAGAGGGCGGCAAACAGAGGGCGGCAAACAGAGGGCGGCAAACAGAGGGCGGCAAACAGAGGGCGGCAATCAGAGGGCGGCAAACAGAATGGCCCAAACAGAGGGCGGCAACAGAGAGTGGCAAAGAGAGGGCGGTAAACAGAGAGCGGCAAACAGAGTGCCCCAAAGTGAGGGCGCAACCAGAGGGCCCCAAACAGAGGGCGGCAAACAGAGTGCTGCAAACAGAGGGCGGTAAACAGATGGCAGCAAACAGAAGGCGCCAGAGGGCCCCAAACAGCTGGCAGTAAACAGAGGGTGGCAAACAGAGGGCGGCAAACAGATTGCAGCAAAGAGAGGGATGCAAACAGATGTCACCAATCAGAGGGCGGCAAACAGAGGGTGGCAAAGAAAGGGCCGCAAACAGAACGCAGCAAACAGAGGACGGCAAACAGAGGGCCCCAAACATAGGGCGGCAAACAGAAGGAGGCAGACATAGAGAGGCAAACAGAGTGCGGGAAACAGATGGCGGCAAATAGAGGGCGGCAAATGGATGGCCCCGAACAGAGGGCGGCAAACAGAGGTCAACAAACAGAGGGAGGGAAACAGAGGGTGGCAAACAGAGGGCGGCAAACAGACGGAGAGAAAGAGAGGGTGGCAAACAGAGGGCCGCAAACAGAGGGCTGCAAACAGAGGGAGAGAAAGAGAGGGTGGCAAACAGAGAGCCATAAACAGAGGGCGGCAAACAGAGGGCACCAACCAGAAGGCGGCAAACAGAGTGCGGAAAACAGAGTGCGGCAAACAGAGGGCCCCAAACAGAGGGCAGCAAAGAGAGGGAGGCAAGAAGAGGATGGCAAACAGAGGGCGGCAAACGGAGGGCGGCAATCAGAGGGCCCCATACAGAAGGCAGCAAACAGAGGTTGGCAAACCGAGGGCGCCAAACAGTGGGAGGGAAACAGAGGGTGGCAAACAGAGGGCGGCAAAAACAGGGAGGGAAAAAGATGGCGGCAAACAGAGGGCGGCAGACAGAGGGTGGCAAACACAGGGCGGCAAACAGAGGGTGGCAAACAGAGGGCGGCAAACAAAGGGCCCCAAACAGAAGGCGGCAAATACAGAGCAACAAACTGAGGGCTGCAAACAGACCGACGCAAACAGAGGAATGCAAACAGAGGGCGGCAAACAGAGGGCGGCAAACAGAGGGCCCCAAACAGAGGGTGTCAAACAGAGGGCAGCAAACATGGGCGGCAAACAGAGGGTGGCAAACAGCGTGAAGCAAACAGAGAGTGGCAAACAGACGGCGGCAAATGGACGGCGGCAAACAGAAGGCCCCAAATAGAAGGCGGCAAACAGAGGGTAGCAAACTGACGGCGGCAAATAGAGGGGTTGAAACAGAGGGTGGCAAACAGAGAGCGGCAAACAGACAGCGGCAAACATACTGCCCCAATCAGAGGTCAGCAAACAGACTGCGCCAAACACAGGTAGGCAAACATAGGGCGGCAAACAGAAGGCGGCAAACAGCGTGAAGCAAACAGAGAGTGGCAAACAGACGGCGGCAAATGGACGGCGGCAAACAGAAGGTCCCAAATAGAAGGCGGCAAACAGAGGGTAGCAAACTGACGGCGGCAAACAGAGGGGTTGAAACAGAGGGTGGCAAACAGAGAGCGGCAAACAGACAGCGGCAAACATACTGCCCCAATCAGAGGTCAGCAAACAGACTGCGCCAAACACAGGTAGGCAAACATAGGGCGGCAAACAGAGGGCGGAAAACAGATGGCGGCAAACAGAGGGCCCCACACAGAAGGCGGCAGACAGAGGGCATCAACCTGAGGGCGGCAAACAGAGCACAGCAAACAGAGGGCGGCAAACAGAGGGCGGAATGCAGAGGGTGGCAAACAGAGGGCAGAAAACAGAGGGAGAGAAACAGAGGGTGGCAAACAGAGGGCCACAAACAGAGGGCGGCAAACAGAGGGAGGCAAGAAGAGGACGGCAAACAGAGGGCGGCAAACAGAGAGCGGCAACAGGGGGCGGCAAACAGAGCGGCCCAAACAGAGGGCCCCAAACAGAGGGCAGTAAACAGAGGGCGGCAAACAGAGGGCGGCAAATAGAGTGTTGCAAACAGACGGCGGCAAACAGAGGGCACCAAACAGTGGGTGTCAAACAGAGGGCAGCAAACAGTGGGCGTCAAACAGAGAATGGCAAACAGAGGGCGGCAAACCGGGGTCCCCAAACAGAGGGCGTCAAACAGCAGAAGGCAAACAGAGTGCGGCAAACAGAGGGCGGCAAACAGAGGGCGGCAATCAGAGGGCCCCAAACAGAAGGCAGCAAACAGAGGGCGGCAAACAGAGGGAGGTAAACAGAGGGCGGCAAACAGAGGGCGGCGAACAGAGTGCGGCAAACAGAGGGAGAGAAACAGAGGGTGGCAAACAGAGGGCGGCAAACAGAGGGCCACAAACAGAAGGCGGCAAATATACGGCAACAAACTGAGGGCAGCAAACAGAGGGCGGCAAACAGAGGGCGGCAAACAGAGGGTGGCAAGCAGAGGGTGGCAAACAGAGGGCGGGAAACAGAGGGCAGCAAACAGAGGGTGGCAAACAGAGGGTGGGAAACAGCGGGCCCCAAACAGAAGGCGGCAGACAGTGGGCAACAAACTGAGGGCGGCAAACAGAGGGCAGAAAACAGAGGGTGGCAAACAGACGGCACCAAACAGAGGTAGGCAAACATAGGGCGGCAAACTGAAGGCGGCAAACAGAGGGCGGCAAAAAGAGTGCCCCAATCAGAGTTCAGCAAACAGATGGCGCCAAACAGAGGGAGGCAAACATAGGGCGGCAAACAGAGGGAGGCAAACATAGGGCAGCAAACAGAGGGAGAGATACAGAGGGTGGCAAAAAGAGGGCGGCAAACAAAGGGCGGCAAACAGAGGGCGGCAAACAGAGGGGCCCAAACAGGAGGCGGAAAATAAGGGGCAAAAAACTGAGGGCGGCAAAAAGAGCGCAGCAAACAGAGGGATGCAAGCAGAGTGCAGCAAACAGAGGGCGGCAAACAGAGGGAGGCAAACAGAGGGAGGCAAACATAGGGCAGCAAACAGAGGGAGAGATACAGAGGGTGGCAAAAAGAGGGCGGCAAACAGAGGGCGGCAAACAGAGGGCGGCAAACAGAGGGAGGCAAACAGAGGGAGGCAAACAGAGGGAGGCAAACAGAGGGCAGCAAACAGAGGGAGAGATACAGAGGGTGGCAAAAAGAGGGCGGCAAACAGAGGGCGGCAAACAGAGGGAGGCAAACAGAGGGCCCCAAACAGAGGGCGGCAAACAGAGGGCAACAAACTGAGGGCGGCAAACAGAGGGCGGCAAACAGAGGGCGTCAAACAGTGAGCAGCAAACAGAGGGCGGCAAACAGTGGGCCCCAAACAGAGGGCGGCAAACAAAGGCCCCAAACAGAGGGCAGCAAACAGAGGGCGGCAACAGACTGCGGCAAACAGAGGGCTGCAAACAGAGGGTGGCAAACAGAGGGGTGCAAACAGAGGGCAGGGGGGCCCAAAAAAAAAAACAAAAAAGAAACGGCAAAACAGAGGGGTGCAAACAGAGGGCAGCAAAAGACCGCGGCAAACAGAGGGCTGCAAACAGAGGGCGGCAAACAGAGGGCGGCAAACAGTGGGCGGCAAACAGAGGGCAGCAAACAAAGGCCCCAAACAGAGGGAAGCAAACAGTGGGCGGCAAACAGAGCGCGGCAAACAGAGGGTGGCAAACAGAAGGCCCCAAACAGAGGGTGGAAAAAAGAGGGTGGCAATCAGAGTGTGGCAAACAGAGGGCGGCAAACAGAGTGCCCCAATGAGATGTCAGCAAACAGACAGCGCCAAACAGAGGTAGGCAAACATAGGGCGGCAAACACTGAGAGGCAAACAGAGTGCGGCAAACAGAGTGCGGCAAACTGAGGGTGGCAAATGGAGAGCGGCAAACAGAGGGCCCCATACAGAAGGCGGCAAGCAGCGGGAGAGAAACAGAGGGTGGCAAACAGAGGGTGGCAAACAGAGGGAGAGAAACAGAAGGTGGCAAACAGAGGACGGCAAACAGAGGGCGGCAAACAGAGTGCCCTAAACAGAGTGCAGCAAACAGAGGGCGGCAAACAGAGGGAGGCAAACAGAAGGCGGCAAGCAGAGGGCAGCAAGCAGAGGGCCGCAAACAGAGTTCAGAAATCAGAGGGCGGCAAACAGAGGGCGGCAAACAGAGGGCGGCAAACAGAGGGCGACATAAGGAGGGCGGCAAACAGAGAGCAGCAAACACAGTGCCCCAAACATAGGGCGGCAAACAGAGGACGACAAACAGAGGACGGCAAACAGGGCCCCAAACAGAGAGCCCCAAACAGATGGCAGTAAACAGAGGGCGGCAAACAGAGGGTGGCAAACAGAGGGCGATGAACAGAGGGCGGCAAACAGAGCATTGCAAACAGAGGGACCAACAGATGACGTCAAACAGAGGGCAGCAAACAAAGGATGGCAAACAGAGGGCGGCAAACAGAGCATTGCAAACAGAGGGACCAACAGATGACGTCAAACAGAGCGCAGCAAACAAAGGATGGCAAACAGAGGGCCCCAAACAGAAGGCGGCAAACAGAGTGCAGCAAACAGAGGGCGGCAAACGGAGGGCGGCAAACAGAGGGAGGGAAACAGAGGGTGGCCAACAGAAGGCGGCAAACAGGAAGGGAAACAGAGGGTGGCAATCAGAGGGCAGCAAACAGAGGGCAGCAAAGAGAGTGCGGCAAACAGAGGGAGGCAAACAGATGGCGGCAAACAGAGGGCCCCAAACAGAAGGCGGCAAACAGAGGGCAACAAACAGAGGGCGGCAAACAGGGAACAGCAAATAGAGGGCCCCAAACAGAGGGCGGCAAAGAGACGGCGGCAAACAAAGGGTGGTAAACAGTGGGCCCCAAACAGAGGGCGGAAAACAGAGTGCAGCAAACAGAGGGCAGCAAACAGAGGCCAGCAAACAGAGGGTGGCAAATGGAGGGTGGCCAAAAGAGGGCGAAAAACAGAGGGCGGAAAACAGAGGGCCCCAAACAGAGGGAGTCAAACAAAGGGCGGCAAACAGAGGGCGGCAAACAGAGTGTCCCAAACAAGGGCAGAATACAGAGGGCGGCAAACAGAGGGTGGCAAACAGATGGCGACAAACAGTGGGTGGCAAACTGAGGGCGGCAAGAAGATGACGGCGAACAGAGGGCCCAAATACAAGGAAGCAAACAGTGTGTGGCAATCAGAGAGCGGCAAACAGAAGGGTTCAAACAGAAGGTGACAAACAGAGGCCGGCAAATAGAGGGCGGCAAACAGAGGGCGGCAAACAGAGGGCGGCAAACAGAGTGCCCCCATCAGAGTTAAGCGAACAGACAGCGCCAATTAGAGGGAGGCAAACACAGGGCGACATACAGAGGGCGGCAAACAGGGAGCGGCAAACACAGTGCCCCAAACAGAGGGCGGCAAACAGAGGGCCCCAAACAGAGGACGGCAAACAGAGTGTTGCAAACAGATGGACCCAAACAGAGGGCGGCAAACAGAGGGAGGACAAAAGAGGGTGGCAAACAGAGGGCAGCAAACAGAGGGCCCCAAACAGAAGGCGGCAAACAGAGGGCAGCAAACAGAGGGCGGCAAACAGAGCGTGGCAAACAGAGGTCCCCAAACAGACGGTGGCAAACAGCGGGCGGCAAACAGAGTGCGGCAAACAGAGGGTGGCAAACGGAGGGCGGCAAACAGGGGGCCCCAAACAGCGGGCAGTAAAGAGAGGGTGGCAAACAGAGGGTGGCAAACAGACTGCGGCAAAGAGAGGGCGACAAACAGATTACGGCAAGCAGAGGGTGGCAAACAGATGTCACCAATCAGAGTTTGGGAAACAGAGGGTGGCAAACAAAGGGCCCCAAACAGAACGCAGCAAACAGAGGACGGCAAACAGAAGGAGGCAAACATAGGGAGGCAAACAGAGCGTGGGAAACAGTGGGCGGCAAAAAGAGGTCGGCAAATAGATGGCCCGAACAGAGGGCGGCAAACAGAGGTCGACAAACAGAGGGCACCAAAAAGAGGTCGGAAAACAGAGGGTGGCAAACTGAGGGTGACATACAGAGGGCGGCAAACAGAGAGCGGCAAACACAATGCCCCAAACAGAGGGCGGCAAACAGAGGGCGGCAAACAGAGGGCGGCAAACAGTGGGCGATGAACAGAGGGCGGCAAACAGCGTGTTGCAAACCGAGGGACCCAAACAGAGGGCCCCAAACAGATGGCAGTAAACAGAGGGCGGCAAACAGAGGGCGGCAAACAGTGGGCGATGAACAGAGGGCGGCAAACAGCGTGTTGCAAACCGAGGCACCCAAACAGAGGGCGGCAAACAGAGGATGGACAAATGAGGGCGGCAAACAGAGGGCGGTAAACAGAGTTCCCCAAACAGAAGGTGGCAAACAGCGGGCGGCAAACAGAGTGCGGCAAACAGAGGGTGACAAACAGAGGGCGGCAAACGGAGGGCCCCAAACAGCTGGCAGTAAAGAGAGGGCGACAAACAGATTACGGCAAACAGAGGGTGGCAAACAGATGTCACCAATCAGAGTTTGGCAAACAGAGGGTGGCAAACATAGGGTGCCAAACAGAGCGCAGCAAACAGAGGACGGCAAACAGAGCGCCCCAAACATAGGGCGGCAATCAGAAGGAGGCAAACATAGGGAGGCAAACAGGGCGTGGAAAACAGTGGGCGGCAAAAAGAGGGCGGCAAACAAATGGCCCCGAACAGAGGGCGGCAAACAGAGGTCGACAAACAGAGGGCACCAAAAGGAGGTCGGAAAACAGAGGGCGGCAAACTGAGGGCGGCAAACAGAGGGCGGCAAACAGAGGGCGGCAAACAGAGGGTGGCAAACAGAGGGCGGAAAACAGTGGGCGGCAAACAAAGGGCCCAGAAAGAGGGATCGAAACAGAGCGCAGTAAAGAGAGGGCAGCAAACAGAGGGCGGCAAACAGAGGGAGGCAAAAAGAGGACGGCAAACAGAGGGCGGCAAAAAGAGGGCCCCAAATAGAGGGCAGTAAACAGAGCGCCCCAACAGAAGGCAGCAAACAGTGGGTGGCAAACAGATGATGGCAAATGGAGGGCGGCAAACAGAGGGCCCTAAACAAAGGGCGGCAAACAGAGGGCAGCAAAGAGAGGGCGGCAAACAGATGGCTCCAAACAGAGGGCTGTAAACAGAGGGCGGCAAACAGAGGGGAGCAAACAGAGGGCGGCAAAGAGAGTGCGGCAAACAGAGGGCGGTGTACAGAGGGCATCTAACAGAGGGCAGGACACAGTGGGCAGCAATCAGAGGGCTGCAAACAGAGGGCGGCAAGCAGAGGGCGGTAAACAGAGGGCGGCAAACAGTGGGCGGCCAACAGAGGGCGACAATCAGAGGGCGGCCAACAGAGGGCGGCAAACAGAATGCCCCAAACAGAGGCCGGCAAGCATAGGGCAGCAAACTGAGGGAGGCAAACAGAGGGAGGCAAACAGAGGGCAGCAAACAGAGGGCTCCAAACAGAGGGTGGTAAACAGAGGGCGGCAAACATAAGGCGACAAACAGAGGGAGGCAAACAGAGGGCAGCAAACAGAGGGCCGCAAACAGAGGGCGGCAAACAGAGGGCGGCAAACAGAGGGCGGCAAACAGAGGGCGGCAAACAGATGGGGGCAAACAGAAGGAAGCAAACAGACGGAGGCAAACAGAGGATGGCAAACTGAGGGCCCCAAACAGAGGGCAGCAAACAGAGGGCGGCAAACAGAGGGCGGCAAACAGAGGGCGGCAAACAGAGGGCGGCAAACAGAGGGCGGCAAACAGAGGGCGGCAAACAGAGGGTGGCAAACAGAGTGCCCCAAACAGAGGACGGCAAGCAGAGGGCAGCAAACCGAGGGAGGCAAACAGAGGATGGCAAAAAGAAGGCCCCAAACAGAGGGCGGCAAACAGAGGGCGGCAAACAGAGGGCGGCAAACAAAGGGCACCAATTAGAGGGCAGTAAACAGAGGGCAGCAAACAGAGAGCAGCAAACAGAGAGCCACAAACAGAGAGCGGCAAGAAGAGGGCGGCAAATGGATGGTGGGCAACAGAGGGCGGCAAACAGAGGTCGACAAACAGAGGGCGATAAACCGATTGCAGCAAACAGAGGCACCCAAACAGAAGGTGGCAAACAAAGGGCCGCAAACCGAGGGCGGCAAACAGTGGTTGGCAAACAGAGGGCCCCAATCAGAGGGCCCCAAACAGAGGGCAGTAAACAGAGAGCGGCAAACAGACGGCGGCACCAGAGGGCGACAAACAGAGGGGGGCAAACAGAGGGCTGGAAACAGATGGCCACAAACAGAGGGTGGCATACAGAGGGTGACAAACTGAGGGCAGCAAACAGAGGGCCCCAAACAGAGTGCAGTTAACAGAGGGCGGCAAACTGAGGGCTGCAAACAGATAGCTGCAAACAGATGGCGGCAAATAGAGGGCGGCACCAGAGGGCGACAAACAGAGGGCGGCAAACAGATGGCTGGAAACAGATGGCCACACACAGAGTGCGGCATACAGTGGGCGGCAAACTGAGGGTGGCAAACAGAGGGCCCCAAACAGAAAGCAGCAAACAGAGGGTGGAAAACAGAGGGAGGCAAAACAAGGACGGCCTTCAGAGGGTGGCAAAGAGAGGGCGGCAAACAGAGGGCCACAAACAGAGGGCCTCAAACAGAGTGCAGTTAACAAAGGGCGGCAAACTCAGGGCTGCAAACAGATAGCCACAAGCAGATGGCGGCAAATAGAAAACGGCAAACAGAGCGCAGCAAACAGAGGGCCCCAAACAGAGGGCAGCAAACAGAGGGTGGCAAACAGAAGTCGGCAATAGTGGGTGACAAACACAGCGCCCCAAACAGTGGGCCCCAAACAGAGGGCAGTAAACAGAGGGCAGCTAACAGAGGGTGGCAAACAGAGCAAGGCAAACAGAGGGCGGGAAACAGAGGACGGCTGATTGCCCCAAACAGAGGGCCGCAAACAGAGGGCGGCAAACAGAGGGCCCCAAACAGAGGGCGGAAAACAGATGGCGGCACACAGAGGGCACCAAACTGAGTGCCCCAAACAGAGGGCAGCAAACAGACGGCTCAAAAAAGAAGGCGGGAAACAGAGGGCGGCAAACAGAGGGCGGCAAACAGAGCGCGGTTAACAGAGGGACCCAAACAGAAAGGGTAAACAGAAGGCAGCAAACAGAGGGCCCCAAGCAGAGGGCCCCAAACAGAGGGCAGTAATCAGAGAGCGGAAAACAGAGGACGACAAACTGAGGGCAGCAAACAGAGGGCTGCAAACTGATGTCCCCAAACGGAGGGCGGCAAGCAGAGCCCGGCAAACAGAGGGTCGCAAACAGAGGGCGGCAAACAGAGGTCCCCAAACAGAAGGCGGCAAACAGAGGGCAGAAAACAGATGGAGGCAAAAAGAGGACTGCAAACAGAGTGCGGCAAACAGAGGGGGGCAAACAAAGGGCCACAAAGAGAGGGCCCCAAACAGAGTGCAGTTAACAGAGGGCGGCAAATGAAGGGAGGCAAACAGAGGGCCCCAAACAGAGGGCGGCAAACAGAGGGCAGCAAACAGAGGGCGGCAAACATAGGGGACAAACAAGGGGCCGCAAAGAGAGGGCCCCAAACAGAGGGCGGGAAACAGAAGGAGGCAAACAGAGGGTGGCAAACAGAGGGCAGCAAACTTAGGGCGGCAAACAGAGTGGGGCAATCAGAGGGCGGCAAACAGAGGGTGGCAAACAGAGGGCGTCAAACAGTGGGCGGCAAACAGAGGGCCCAATCAGAGGGACAGAGTGCAGTGAAGAGAGGGCGGCAAACAGTGGGCAGCAAACAGACGGCCTCAAACAGAAGGCGGTGAACAGAGCGTTGCAAACAGAAGGCGGCAAACAGAGGGCCCCAAACAAAGGGCGGCAAACAGAGGGCGCCATACAGAGGGCGGCAATCAGAGGGCCCCAAACAGAATGCGGCAAACATGGGGACCCAAACAGAGGGCAGAAAACAGAGGGCGGCAAACAGAGGGCCCCAAACAGAGGGCCCAAACAGAGGGCGGCAAACAGAGGCGGAAACAGAGGGTGGCAAACAGAGGGCGGCAAACAGAGGGCGGCAAACAGAGGGCCGCAAACAGAGGGCGGCAAACAGAGGGCCCCAAACAGAGGGCGGCAAACAGAGTGCAGCAAACAGAGGGCGGCAAACAGAGGGTGCCAAACAGAGGGCGTCAAAAATAGGGCAGCAAACAGAGAGCTACAAACAGAGGGCCCCAAACAGAAGGCGGCAAATAGACAGCTGCAATTAGAGGGCGGCTAACGGATGGCGGCAAACAGAGGGCCCCAAAAAGATGGCGGCAAACAGAGGGTGGCAAACAGAGGGCCCCAAACAGAGGGGCCCAAAAAGATGGCGGCAAACAGAGGGCACCAAACAGGGGGATCCAAACAGGGGGCGGCAAGCAGAGGGCGGCAAACAGAGAGCAGCAATCCCAGGGCGGCAAACAGAGGGAGGCAAACAGAGGGACGCAAACAGAGGACGTCAAACAGAGGGCCCCAAACAGAGGGCAGCAAACAGAGGGCAGTGAACAGAGGGCAGCAAACAGAGGGCGGCAAACAGAGGGCCCCAAACAGAGGGCAGCAAACAGAGGGCAGTGAACAGAGGGCAGCAAACAGAGGGCGGCAAACACAGGGCAGAAAACAGACTGAGGCAAAAAGAGAACGGCAAACAGAGTGCGGCAAACACATGGCGGCAAACAGAGGGACCGAAAGAGAGGGCCTCAAACTGAGCGCCCCAATCAGAGGGCGCCAAGCAGAGGGCGGCAAACAGAGAGTGGCAAACAGAGGGCTGCCAACAGTAGGAGGCAAACAGAGGGCGGCAAACAGAGGGCGGCAAACAGGGGGCGGCAAACACAGGGCCCCAAACACAGGGCCCCAAACAGAGGGCAGTGAAAAGAGGGCGGCAAACAGAGGGCGGCAAACAGAAATCGGCAAACAGATGGCGGCAAACAGAGGGAGGCAAACAGAGGGCGGCCAACAGAAGGCGGTAAACAGAAGGACCCAAACAGTGGGCTGCAAACAGAGGGCAGCAAACAGAGGGCCCCAAACAGAAGGCGGCAAACAGAGGGCGGGAAACAGAGGGCAGCAAATGGAGAGCGGCTAAAAGAGGTCTCCAAACAGAGGGCGGTAAACAGACAGCGGCAAACAGAGGGCGGCAAACAGAATGCCCGAAACAGAGGGCGCCAAGCAGAGTGCGGCAAACAGACAGCGGCAAACAGATGGGGCAAACAGAGGGAGGCAAACAGAGGGAGGCAAATAGAGGACGGCAATCAGAGGGCCCCAAACAGAGGGCAGCGAACACAGGGCGGCAAACAAAGGTCGGCAAACAGGGGGCGGCAAACAGAGGGCGGCAAACAGAGGGCCCCAAACGGAGGGCGGCAAACAGAGGGCGCAAACAGAGGGCGCCAAACAGAGGGTGGCAAAAATAGGGCGGCAAACAGAGGGCTGAAAACAGAGGGCCCCAAAAAAGATGGCGGCAAACAGAGGGCAGCAAACAGGGGGCTCCAAACAGCGGGCGGCAAGCAGAGGGCAGCAAACAGAGAGCACCAAACCCAGGGCGGCAAACAGAGGGAGGCAAACAGAAGGACGCAAACAGAGGACGTCAAACAGAGGGCCCCAAACAGAGGGCGGCAAACAGCGGGCGGCAAACACAGGCGGCAAACAGAGATCGGCCAACGGAGGGCGGCAAAGAGAGGGCAGTGAACAGAGGGAGGGAAACAGGAGATGTCAATCAGAAGGCGGCAAACAGAGAGCGGCAAACAGAGGGCAACAAACTGAGGGCGGCAAACAGAGCACAGCAAACCGAGGAATGCAAGCAGAGGGTGGCAAGCAGAGGGCGTCAAACAGAGGGACCCAATCAAAGGCCACAAATAGAGGGCGGCAAACAGAGGTTCCCAAACAGAGGGCGGCAAACAGCAGGCGGCAAACACAGTGCGGCAAAGAGAGATCGGCAAACTGAGGGCGGCAAACAGAGGGCGGTGAACAGAGGGAGGGAAACAGAAGGTGTCAAACAGAGGGCGGCAAACAGAGCGCGGCAAACAGAGGATGGCGAACAGAGGGCCCCAAACAGAAAGCGGCAAACAGAGGGCAACAAACTGAGGGCGGCAAACAGAGCGCAGCAAACCGAGGGATGCAAACAGAGGGCAGAAAACAGAGGGCCCCAAACAGAGGGTGGAAAACAGAGGGCCCTAAACAGAGGGCGGCAAACAGAGGGTGGCAAACAGACAGCCCCAATCAGAGCTCAGCAAACAGACGGCGCCAAACAGAGGTAGGCAAACATAGGGCGGCAAACAGAGTGCGGCAAACAGAGGGTGGCAAACGGAGGGTGGCAAACAGAGTGCCCTAAACAGAAGGTGGCAAACCGCGGGCGGCAAACAGAGTGCGGCAAAAAGAGAGCGGCAAACTGAGGGTGGCAAACAAAGGGCCCCAAACAGAAGGCGGCAAACAGAGGGCGGCAAACAGAGGGTGGCAAACAGAGGGAGGCAAACAGAGGGCGGCAAACAGAGGGAGGCAAACAAAGGCCACAAAAAGAGGGTAACTAACAGAGGGCGGCAAACATACCGCGGCAAACAGAGGGCTGCAAACAGAAGGCCGCAAACAGAGGTCGACAAAGAGAGGGCGGAAAACAGAGGACGGCAAACAGAGGGCGGCAAACAGAGGGCGGCAAACAGAGGGCGGCAAACAGAGGGCGGCAAACAGAGGGCCCCAAACAGAAGGCGGCAAACAGAGAGCGGCAAACAGAGGGCGGCCATCGGAGAGCGGGTAACAGACGGACACAAACAAAAGGCGGCAAACCCAGGGCAACAAACAGAGGGCCCCAAACAGAGGGTAGTAAACAGAGGGCGGAAAACAGAGGGCGGCAAACAGAGGGCGACAAACAGAGGGCCCCAAACAGAGGGCGGCAAAAAGAGGGCGGCAATCAGAGGGCGGCGAACAGAGGGCGGCAAACAGAGGGCCCCAAACAGAGGGCGGCAAAAAGAGGGCCCCAAACAGTTGGCCCCAAACAGAGGGAAGTAAACAGAGGGTGGCAAACAGAGGGAGGCAAAGAGAGGGCGGCAAAGAGAGGGCGGGAATCAGAATGCGGCAAACAGAGGGCGGCAAACATAGTGACCCAAACAGAAGGTGGAAAACAGAGGGCGGCAAATAGAGGGCGGCAAACAGAGAATGGCAAACAGAGGTTGGCAAATAGAGGGCAGCAAAAAGAGGGCGGCAAACAGAGGGCTCCAAAAAGAGGGCGGTAAACAGAGAGCGGCAAACAGAGGGCGAGAAACAGAGTGCCCCAAACAGAGGGTGGCAAGCAAAGGCCGGCAAAAAGAGGGCGGCAAACAGAGGGTGGCAAACAGAGGACGGCAAACAGAGGGCCCCAAACAGAGACGCCAAACAGAGTGCGGCCAGCAGAAGGCGGCAAACAGAGGGAGAAAACAGAGAGCGGCAATCAGAAGGTGGCAAATAGAGGGTGGTAAAAAGACAGCCCCGAACAAAGGGCAGAAAACAGAGGGGGGCAAACAGACTGCGACAAACAGACTGCGGCAAACAGAGCGAGGCAAACAGAGGGCAGCAAACAGAGGGCGGCAAACAGAGGGCCCCAAACAGAAGGCGGCAAACTGAGGGCGGCAAATGGAGAGGGGCAAACAGAGGGCTCCAAACAGAGGGCGGTAAACAGAGGGTGGCAAACAGAGTGCCCCAAACAGAGGGCGCCAAGCAGCGTGCGGCAAACAGAGAGCGGTAAACAGAGGGCGGCCAAAAGAGGGAGGCAAACAGTGGACGGCAAACAGATGGTCCCAAACAGAAGGCGGTGAACAGAGGGTGGCAAACAGAGGGCGGCAAACAGAGTGCCCCAATCAGAGGGCAGCAAACAGACGGCACCAAACAGAGGTCGGCAAACATAGGGAAGCAAACAGAAGGCGGCAAACAGCGTGCGGCAAACAGAGGGTGGCAAACAGAGGGCGGCAAACGGATGGCGGCAAAAAGCGGGCCCCAAATAGAAGGCGGCAAACAGAGGGCAGCAAACAGTGCGTGGCAAACAGAGGGAGGCAAACAGAGGGCGTCAAACAGAGAGCAGCAAACAGCGGGCGGCAAACACTGGGCCCCAAACAGAGGGCAGCAAACAGAGGGCGGCAAAAGACCGTGGCAAACAGAAGGCTGCAAACAGTGGGCGGCAAACAGAGGGCGGCAAACAGAGGGCGGCAAACAGTGGCCGGCAAACAGAGGGCGGCAAACAAAGGCCCCAAGCAGAGGGGAGCAAACAGTGGGCGGCAAACAGAGGGCGGGAAACAGAGGGCCCCAAACAGAGGGCCACAATCAGAGTTCAGCAACCAGTCGGCGCCAATCAGAGGGAGGCAAACATAGGGCAAAGAAGAGAAGGCGGCAAACCGTGGGCGGCAAACAGAGGGAGAGAAACAGAGGGCGGCAAACAGTGGGTGGCAAATAGAGAGGGGCAAACAAAGAACCCAAAAAGAGGGCAGCAGAGGGTAGCAAACACAGTGCGTCAAACAGAGGGCGGCAAACAGAGGGCAGCAAACTGAGGGCAGAAAACAGAGAGCCCCAAACAGAGTGCGGCAAACAGAGGGCAGCAAACAGAGTGCCCCAATCAGAGGTCAGCAAAAAGACGGCGCCAAACAGTGGTAGGCAAAAATAGGGCGGCAAACAGAGGGCGACAAACAGAGGGCCCCAAACAGAAGGCGGCAACCAGAGGGCGGCAAACACAGGGTAGCAAACAGAGGGAGGGAAACAGAGGGTGGCAAACTAAGGGTGGCATAAAGAGGGAGAGAAAGAGAGGGTGGAAAACAGAGGGCAGCAAACAGAGGGCCTCAAACAGAGGGCGGCAAACAGAGGGCCCCAACCAGAAGGCGGCAAATAGAGGGCAAAAAACTGTGGGAGGCAAACAGAGCGAGGGAAACAGAGGATGGCAAACAGAGGGCGGCAAACAGAGGGAGAGAAAGAGAGGGTGGCAAACAGACGGCGGAAAACAGAGGGCGCAAGAAGAGGACGGCAAATAGAGGGCGGCAAACAGAGGGCGGCAAACAGTGGGCAGCAAACAGACGGCCCCTAACAAAGGGCCCCAAACAGATGGCAGTAAACAGAGGGCAGCAAACAGTGGGCGGCAAACAAAGGGCGACGAACAGAGGGCGGCAAACAGAGTGTTGCAAACAGACGGCGGCAAACAGAGGGCCCCAAACAGAGGGCGTCAAACTGAGGGCAGCAAACAGTGGGCGGCAAACAGAGGGCGGCAAACAGAGTGCGGCATACCGAGGTCCCCAAACAGAGGGCGACAAACAGCGGAAGGCAAACAGAGTGTTGCAAACGGATGGCGGCAATCAGAGGGCCCCAAACAGAAGGCAGCAAACAGAGGACGGCAAGCAGAGGGTGGCAAACAGAGGGAGGGAAACAGAGGGTGGCAAACAGAGGGCGGCAAACAGAGGGAGGGAAACAGAGGGAGAGAAACAGAAGGGTTGCAAACAGAGGGCGGCAAACAGAGCGCGGTAAACAGACGGCTGCAAACAGAAGGCGGCAGACAGAGGGCAAAAAACTGAGGGTGGCAAACAGAGCGCAGCAAACAGAGGGATGCAAACAGAGGGCGGAAAACACAGGGCGGCAAACAGAGTGCCAGAATCAGAGGGCAGCAAACAGACGGCACCAAACAGAGGTAGGCACAAATAGGGCAGCACACAGAAGGTGGCAAACAGCGTGCACAAACAGAGGGTGGCAAACAGAGGGCGGAAAATGAACGGCGGCAAACAGAGGGCCCCAAATAGAAGGCGGCAAACAGAGGGCAGCAAACAGAGGGCGGCAAAAAGTGGGCGGCAAACAGCGGGCGGCAAACAAAGGCCCCAAACAAAGGGAAGCAAACAGAGGGTGGCAAACAGAGGGCGGCAAACAGAGGGCGGCAAACAGAGTGCCCAAAACAGAGGGCGGCAAACAGAAGGCTCCAACAGAGAGCGGTAAACAGATGGGGGCAAACAGAGGGAGGCAAACAGAGGACTGGAAACAGATGGACACAAACAGAGGGCGGCATACAGAGGGCGGAAAACATAGGGTGGCAAACAGAGGGCGGCAAACATAGGGCGGCAAACAGAGTGCCAGAATCAGAGGGCAGCAAACAGTCTGCACCAAACAGAGGTAGCCGCAAATAGGGCGGCACACAGAAGGCGGCAAACAGCGTGCACAAACAGAGGGTGGCACACAGAGGGTGGCAAACGGATGGCGGCAAACAGAGGGCCCCAGATAGAAGGCGGCAAACAGAGTGCAGCAAACAGAGGGCGGCAAACAGAGGGAATGAAACAGAGTTTTGCAAACAGAGTGTGGCAAACAGAGGGCGGCAAACAGAGTGCCCCAATCAGAGGTCAGCAAACAGATGGCGCCAAACAGAGGTAGGCAAACATAGGGCGGCAAACAGAAGGCGGCAAACAGCGGGCGGCAAACAAAGTGCGGCAAATAGAGGGCGGCAAACAGAGGGCCCAAAACAGAAGGCGGCAAACAGAGTGCCCCAAACAGAGTGCGGCACACAGGGGGCGGCAAATCGAGAGCCCCAATCAGAGTTCAGCAAACAGACGGCGCCAAAAAGAGGGAGTCAAACAGAGGGCGGAAAACAGAAGGCGGCAAACCAAGGGCGGCAAACAGATGGAGAGATACAGAGGGTGGCAAACAGTGGGCGGCAAACAAAGGGCGGCAAACAGAGGGTGGCAAACAGAGTGGCCCAAACAGGAGGCGGCAAATAGACAGCAAAAAACTGAGGGCGGTAAACAGAGCGCAGCAAATTGAGGGAGGCAAACAGAGGGCGTCAGACAGAGCAACAAACAGAGGGCGGCAATCAGTGGGCCCCAAACAGAGGGCAGCAAACAGACGGCGGCAAAAGACCGTGGCAAACAGAGGGCTGCAAACAGAGGGCGGCAAACAGAGGGCTCCAAACAGAGGGTCCAAAACAGAGTGCAGTTAACAGAGGGTGGCAAACAGAGGGCGGCAAATAGAGGGCAGTAAACAGAGCGCGGTGAACAGAGGGCTGCAAACAGAGGGCGGCAAACAGAGGGCCCCAAACAGAGGGTCCCAAACAGAGTGCAGTTAACAGAGGGCGGCAAAACAGAGGGCGGCAAATAGAGGGCAGTAAACAGAACGCGGCGAACAGAGGGTCCCAAACAGACGGCGGCAAACAGAGGGCGGCATCCCGAGATCGGCAAACAAAGGGACCCAAACAGAAGGCGGCAAACAAAGGGCGGCCAACTGAGGGCGGCAAACAGAGGTCGGCAAACAGTGTGCCCCAATCAGAGGGCCCCAAACAGAGGGCAGCAAACAGAGGGCGGCACAAGAGGGCGACAAGAAGAGGGCAGCAAACATAGGGCTGGAAACAGATGGCCACAAACAGAGGGCTGCAAACAGAGGGCCCCAAACAGAAAGCAGCAAACAGGGCGGAAAACAGAGGGAGGCAAAAAAAGGACGGTCTTCAGAGGGCAGCAAAGAGAGGGCGGCAAAGAGAGGGCGGCAAACAGAGGGCCCCAAACAGAGGGCAGCAAACAGAGGGCGGCAAACAGAGGTCGGCAATAGTGGGCGGCAAACACAGGGCCCCAAACAGAGGGCAGCAAACAGAGGGCGGCAAACAGAGGGCTGCAAATAGAGAGGGGCAAACAAAGGACCCAAAAAGAGGGCAGCAGAAGGCGGCAAACACAACGCCGCAAACAGAGGGCGGCAAACAGAGGGCAGCAAACTGAGGGCAGAAAACAGACAGCCCCAAACAGAGGGCGGAAAACAGAGGGTGGCAAACAGAGTGCGGCAAACAGAGGGCGGCAAACAGAGTGCCCCAATCAGAGGTCAGCAAACAGACGGCGCCAAACAGTGGTAGCCAAACATGCGGCGGCAAACAGAGGGTAGCAAACAGAAGGGCAACAAACAGAGGGCCCCAAACAGAAGGCGGCAAACAGAGGGCAGCAAACAGAGGGCGGCAAATGGAGAGAGGGAAACAGAGTGTGGCAAACAGAGGGTGGCAAACAGAGGGCAGCAAACAGAGGGCCCCAACCAGAAGGTGGCAACCAAGTGCGGAAAACAGAGGGTGGCAAACAGAGGGCCCCAAACAGAGGCGTCAATAAGAGGGCGGCAAACAGAGGGAGGCAAAAAGAGGACGGCAAACAGAGGGCGGCAAACAGAGGGTGGCAAACAGTGGGCGGCAAAGAGAGGGCCCCAAACAGAGGGCCCCAAACAGAGGGCAGTAAACAGAGAGTTGCAAACAGACGGCGGCAAACAGAGGGCCCCAAACAGAGGACGTCAAACTAAGGGCAGCAAACAGTGGGCGGCAAACAGAGGGCGACAAACAGAGGGCGGCAAACCGAGGTCCCCAAACAGAGGGCGTTAAACAGCGGAAGGCAAATAGAGTGCGGAAAAAAGATGGCGGCAAACGGAGGGCGGCAATCAGAGGGAGGGAAACAGAGGGTGGCAAACAGAGGGTGGCAAACAGAGGGAGAGAAACAGAGGGTGGCAAACAGAGGGTGGCAAGCAGAGGGCGGCAAAAAGAGGGCGGAAAACAGAAGGCGGCAGACAGAGGGCAACAAACTTAGGGCGGCAAACAGAGCGCAGCAAACAGAGGGATGCAAACAGAGGGATGCAAACAGAGGGTGGCAAACAGAGGTAGGCAAACATAGGGCGGCAAAGAGAAGGCGGGAAACAGCCTGCAGCAAACAGAGGGTGGCAAACAGAGGGCGGCAAAAGGACGGTGGCAAACAGAGGGCCCCAAATAGAAGGCGGCAAACAGAGGGCAGCAAACAGTGCGCGGCAAACAGAGGGAGGCAAACAGAGGGCATCAAACAGAGAGCAGCAAACAGCGGGCGGCAAACAGTGGGCCCCAAGCAGAGGGCGGCAAACAAAGGCCCCAAACAGAGGGCAGCAAACAGAGGGCGGCAAAAGACCATGGCAAACAGAGGGCTGCATACAGAGGGCGGCAAACAGAGGGTTGCAAACAGAGTGCCCCAATCAGAGGGCAGCAAACAGACGGCACCAAACAGAGGTCGGCAAACATAGGGCGGCAAACAGAAGGCGGCAAACAGCGTGCGGCAAACAGAGGGTGGCAAACAGAGGGCAACAAACGGACGGCGGCAAAAAGAGGGCCCCAAATAGAAGGCGGCAAACAGAGGGCAGCAAACAGTGCGCGGCAAACAGAGGGAGGCAAACAGAGGGCGTCAAACAGAGAGCAGCAAACAGCGGGTGGCAAACACTGGGCCCCAAATAGAGGGCGGCAAACAAAGGCCCCAAACAGAGGGCAGCAAACAGAGGGCGGCAAAAGACCGTGGCAAACAGAGGGCTGCAAACAGAAGGCGGCAAACAGAGGGCGGCAAACAGAGTGTGGCATACCGAGGTCCCCAAACAGAGGGCGTCAAACAGCGGAAGGCAAACAGAGTGCGGCAAACAGAGGGCAGCAAATGGATGGCGGCAATCAGAGGGCCCCAAACAGAAGGCAGCAAACAGAGGACGGCAAACAGAGGGCCCCAATCAGAGGTCAGCAAACAGACGGCGCCAAACAGTGGTCGGCAAACATAGGGCGGCAAACAGAGGGCCCCAAACAGAAGGCGGCAAACATATGGCGGCAAACAGAGGGCGGCCAGCAGATTCAGGGAAACAGAGGGTGGCAAACAGAGGGAGAGAAAGAGACGGTGGCAAACAGAGAGAGGAAAAAAGAGTGCCGCAAACAGAGTGCCTCAAACTGAGGGCGGCAAACAGAGTGCCCCAACCAGAAGGCGGCTAATAGAGGGCAAAAAATTGTTAGCGGCAAACAGAGGGAGGGAAACAGAGGGTGGCAAACCGAGGGCGGCAAACAGAGGGAGAGAAAGAGAGGGTGGCAAACCGAAGCCGGCAAACAGAGGGCCGCCAGCAGAGGGCGGCAAACAGAGGGCCCCAACCAGAAGGCGGCAAACAGAGTGCGTAAAACAGAGCACGGCAAACAGTGGGCCCCAAACAGTGGGCGTCAAACAGAGGGTGGCAAACAGAGGGAGGCAAGAAGAGGACGTCAAACAGAGGGCAGAAAACAGGGGGCAGCAAACAGAGGGACCCAAACAGAGGGCCCCAAACAGAGGGCAGTAACCAGAGGGCAGCAAACAGACAGCAATGAACAGAGGGTGGCAAACAGAGTGCCGCAATCAGAGGTCAGCAAACAGAAGGTGCCAAACAGACGGTGGCAAACATAGAGCGACAAACAGAGGGCGGAAAACAGAGGGCGGCAAACAGAGTGCGGCAAACAGAGGGTGGCAAACAGAGGGTGGCAAACAGGGGGCGGCAAAAAGCAGGCCCCAAACAGAGGGCAGCAATCAGAGCGTGGCAAACAGAGTGCAGCAAACAGAGGGCTGAAAGAGGGGGTGGCAAACACTGGGCGGCAAACAGAGTTCCCCAAACAGAGGGCCCCAAACAGAGGGCAGTAAAGAGAGGGCGGCAAACAGAGCGCAGCAAACAGAGGGATGCAAACAGAGGGCGGCAAACAGAGAGCGGAAAACAGAGGGATGCAAACAGAGGGCAGCAAACAGAGAGCGGAAAACAGAGGGCGGCAAACACAGGGCAGCAAACACAGGGCGTCAAACAGAGTACCCCAAACTGAGGTCACCAAACAGACCGCGCCAAACATTCAGAGGCAAACATAGAGCAGCAAACAGAGCGCGGCAAACTGAGGGCCCAAAACAGAGGGCAGCAAACAGAGGGCGGCAAACTAAGGGCCGCAAATAGAGGGCGGAAAACAGAGGGCGGTAAACAGAGGGCGATAAACAGAGGGTGGAAAACAGAGGGCGGCAAAAAGAGGGCTGCAAACAGTTGGCCCCAAACAGAGTGCAGCAAACAGAGGGCGGCAAATAGAGGGCGACAAACAGAGGGTGGCAAACAGAAGGCTGGAAACAGATGGCCCAAGTCAGAGTGCGGCAAAAAACAGAGTGCAGCAAAGAGTGGGATGCAAACAGAGGGTGGCAAAGAGAGGGTGGCAAACAGAGGGTGGCAAACAGAGAGCGGCAAACAGAGGGTGGCAAATCGAGGGGGCGAACACAGCGCAGCAAACAGAGGGCAGCAAACAGAGGGCAGAAAACAGAGGGCCCCAAACAGAGGGCGGAAAACAGAGGGTGGCAAATAGAGTGCGGCAAACAGAGGGCGGCAAACAGAGTGCCCCAATCAGTGGTCAGCAAACAGACGGCGCCAAACAGTGGTAGGCAAACATAGGGCGGCAAACACAGTGCGGCAAACAGAGGGCGTAAAACAGAGGGCGGCAAACAGTGGTAGGCAAACATAGGGCGTAAAAAGAGGGCGCCAAACAGAGGGCAGTAAACAGAGGGCGGTAAACAGACGGCAACGAACAGAGGGTGGCAAACAGAGTGCCACAATCAGAGGTCAGCAAACAGATGGCGCCAAACAGACGGTGGCAAACACAGAGCGGCAAACAGAGGGCGGAAAACAGAGGGCAGAAAACAGAGGGCCCCAAACAGAGCGCGGAAAACAGAGGGTCGCAAACAGAGTGCGGCAAACAGAGGGCGGCAAACAGAGTGCCCCAATCAGAGGTCAGCAAACAGACGGCGCCAAACAGTGGTAGGCAAAAATAGGGCGGCAAACATAGGGCGGCAAACAGAGGGCGACAAACAGAGGGCCCCAAACAGAAGGCGGCAAACATCGGGCGGCAAACAGATGGCAGCCAGCAGATTGAGGGAAACAGAAGGTGGCAAACAGAGGGAGAGAAAGAGATGGTGGCAAACAGAGAGCGGAAAAAAAGTGCCGCAAACAGAGTGCCTCAAACTGAGGGCGGCAAACAGAGGGCCCCAACCAGAAGGGGGCAAATAGAGGGCAAAAAACTGTTAGCGGCAAAGAGAGGGAGAGAAACAGAGGGCGGCAAACAGAGGGAGGCAAGAAGAGGACGGCAAACAGAGGGCGGCAAACAGAGGGAGGCAAGAAGAGGACGGCAAACAGAGGGCGGCAAACAGAGGGAGGCAAGAAGAGGACGGCAAACAGAGGGCGGCAAACAGAGGGAGGCAAGAAGAGGACGGCAAACAGAGGGCGGCAAACAGAGGGCAGAAAACAGGGGGCAGCAAACAGAGGGACCCAAACAGAGGGCCCAAAACAGAGGGCAGCAAACAGAAGGTGGCAAGCAGAGGAGACAAACAGAGTGCGGCAAACAGAGGGCGGCAAACAGAGGGCAGCAAATAGCGGGCGGCAAACAGAGGTCCCAAAACAGAGGGCGGCAAACAGGGGGCGATAAACAGAGGGTGGCAAACAGAGGGACCCAAAGAGAGGGCAGTAAACAGAGGTTGGAAAACAGAGGGAGCCAAATAGAAGGCAGCAAACAGAGGGCGGCATACAGAGGGTGGCAAACACAGGTTCCCAAACAGAGTGCCCCAAACAGAGGGCAGCAAACAGAGGGCGGCAAACAGGGCGGGAAACAGAGGGAGGCAAACAGAAGATGGCAAACAGAGGGCCCCAAACAGAGGGCTGCAAACAGAGGGCGGCAAACAGAGGGCCCCAAACAGAGGGCGGCAAACAGAGGGAGGCTAACAGACGGTGGCAAACAAAGGGTGGCATACACAGTGCATCAAACAGAGGACAGCAAACGGAGGGATCCAAACAGAGGGCGGAAAACAGAGGGAGGCAAACAGAGGGCTGCAAACAGATGGCCCCAAACAGAGGGCGGCAAACAGAGGGCCCCAAACAGAGTTCCCCAAACAGAGTGCAATTAACAGAGGGCAGCAAACAGAGGGCGGCAAACAGAGGGCGGTCGTCAGAGGGTGGCAAACAGAGGTACCCAAACAGAAGGTGGCAAACAGAGCGCGGCAAACAGAGGGCGGCAAACAAAGGCCCAAACAGAGGGCAGCAAACAGAGGGTGGCAAGCAGAGCACGGCAAACAGAGGGCTG
The DNA here is from genome assembly GCA_024679065.1 of Sphyrna mokarran. NCBI lineage: Eukaryota > Metazoa > Chordata > Chondrichthyes > Carcharhiniformes > Carcharhinidae > Sphyrna > Sphyrna mokarran. Next base: position 177,297 of record JAGIQG010000051.1, on the reverse strand, counting down.
CAAACAGCGGGTGGCAAAGAGAGGGCGGCAAAGAGAGGGCGGCAAAAAGAGGGCGGCAAACGGAGGGCCACAAACAGAGGGCGCCAAACAGAGGGCGGCAAACATAAGGTGGCAAACAGTGGGCCTCAAACAGAGGGCGGCAAACAGAGGGCGGCAAAAAGAAGGCGCCAAACAGAATAGCCGAAACAGAGGGCAGAAAACAGAGGACGGCAAAGGGAGGGCGGCACACAGAAGGAGGCAAACACAGTACAGCAAAAAGAGGCCGGCAAACAGAGGGCGGCAAACAGAGGGCCCCAAACAGAGGGCGGCGAACAGAGGTTGGCAAACAGTGGGCCCAAACAGATGGCAGCAATCAGAGGACGGCAAACAGTGGGCCCCAAACAGATGGCCCTAAACAGAGGGCAGTAAACAGAGGGCGACAAACAGGGCGGCAAACAGAGGGCGGCAAATAGAGGGCGGCAATCAGAGGTCGGCAGACAGAGGGCGGCAAACAGAGGCGGCAAACAGAGGCCTGCAAAAAGAGGGAGGTAAGGAGAGGGTGGCAAAGTGAGTGCGGCAAGCAGAGTGCGGCAAACAGAGGGCGGCAAACTGTGTGCCCCAAAGAGAGGGCGGCAAACAGAGGGAGGCAAACAGCCGGCAGAAAACAGAGGGTGCCAAACAGAGGGTGCCAAACAGAGGGCACCAAACAGAGGGCCCCAAATGGAAGGCAGCATTCAGAGGGCGGCACACATGGGGTGGGAAACCGATGTCCCCAAACAGAAGGCGGCAATCAGAGGGCGGCAAACAGAGGACGGCAAACAGAAGGCGGCAAACAGAGGGCGGCAAACAGAGGGCCCCAAACAGAGGGCGACACATAGAGGGCGGCAAACAGAGGGCCCCAAAGAGAGAGCAGAGATCAGTGGGCGGCAAAAAGAGTGCAGCCAACAGAGGGCCACAATCATAGGGCAGCAAACAGAGGGCAGCAAACAGAGGGCGGCAAACAGAGGACGGCAAACAGAAGGCGGCAAACAGAGGGTGGCAAACAGAGGGTGGCAAACAGAGGGATGTAGACAGAGTGCGGCAGCAGAAGGGGGCAAATAGAGGGCGGCAAACAGAGGACGGCAAACAGAAGGCGGCAAACAGAGGGTGGCAAACAGAGGGCACCAAACAGAGGGCGGCAAAGAGAGTGCGGCAAACAGAGAGCAGCAAGAAGGGAACGGCAAATAGAGGACAGCAATTAAAGGGCGGAAAAAAGTCGGCGGCAAACAGAGGGCTCTAAACAGCGGGTGGCAAACAGAGGGCAGGAAACAGAGGGAGACAAACAGAGGGCGGCAAACAGAGGGCAGCAAACACAGGGCGGCAAAATTAGGGTGGCAAACAGAGGGCGGCAAATAACGGGCAGCAAACGGAGGGCGGCAATCAGAGGGCCCTGATCATAGGGTGGCAATCAGAGGGCAGCACACAATGGGCGGCAAACAGAGGGCTCCAAACAGAGGGTGGCAAACAGATGGAGGCAAACAGAGGGCGGCAAACAGAGGGTGGCAAACAGAGAGCGGAAAACAGAGGGCCCCAAACAGAGGGCAGCGAACAGAGGGTAGCAAGCAGTGGCCGGCAAAGAGAGTGCGCAAACAGAGGGCGGCAAAGAGAGGGCTCAAACAGAGGGCCCCAAACAGAGGGGGGTCAAATTGAGGGAGGCATACAGCGAGCGGCAAGCAGAGGGTGGCAAATGGAGGGCGGCAAACAGAGGGCGGCAAACAGATGGCCCCAAAAACAGGGCCCTAAACAGAGGGCAGTAAACAGAGGGAGGCAAACAGAGGGCAACAAACAGAAGGCGGCAAATGGACGGCAGCAAACAGAGTGCCGCATACAGAGGGCAGCAAGCAGAGGGCGGCAAACAGAGGGTGGCAAACAGAGGGCGGCAAACAGAGGGAGGCAAACAGAGGGAGGCAAACAGAGGGCGGCAAACAGAGGGCCCCAAACAGAGGGCGGCAAACAGAGGGCTCCAATCAGAGGGCGGCAAACAGTTGGCGGCAAACAGAGGGCGGCAAAAAGAGGGCGGCAAACTCAGGGCCCCAAACAGAGGGCAGCAAACAGAGGGCGGCAAAGAGATGGCTCCAAACAGAGGGTGGTAAACAAAGGTTCCAAACCGAGGGCGGCAAACAGAGTGCCCGAAACAGAGGGCGGCAAGCAGAGAGCGGCAAACAGAGGGTGACAAACAGAGGGTGGCAAACTGGGTGGAAAACAGAGGGAGGCAAACAGAGGGAGGCAAACAGAGGGCGGCAAACAGAGGGCGGCAATGAGAGGGCGGCAAACAGATGGCCCCAAACAGTGGGCCCCAAACAGAGGTCGACAAAGAGAGGGCGGAAAACAGAGGACGGCAAAGAGAGGGCCCCAAACAGAGGGCGGCAAACAGAGGGCTCCAATCAGAGGGCGGCAAACAGAGAGCGGCAAACAGAGGGCGGCAATCAGAGAGCGGGAAACAGACGGACACAAACAAAAGGCGGCAAACCCAGGGCGGCAAACAGAGGGCCCCAAACAGAGGGTAGTAAACAGAGGGCGGAAAACAGAGGGCGGCAAACAGAGGGCGACAAACAGAGGGCTCCAAACAGAGGGCGGCAAAAAGAGGCGGCAATCAGAGGGTGGCGAACAGAGGGCGGCAAACAGAGGGCCCCAAACAGAATGCAGCAAACAGAGAGAGGGAAACAGAGGGCAGCAAACAGAGGGCTCCAAACAGAGGGTGGCAAACAGATGGAGGCAAACAGAGGGCGGCAAACAGAGGGCGGCAATCAGAGAGCGGAAAACAGAGGGCCCCAAAAAGAGGGCCCCAAATAGAGGGCAGTAAACAGAGCGCCCCAAACAGAGGGTGGCAGACAGTGGGCGGCAAACAGAGGGCGGCAAAAAGAGGGTGGCAAACAGAGGGCCCCAAACAGAGGGCAGCAAATAGAGGGCGGCACAGAGATGGCTCCAAACAGAGGGTGGTAAACAGAGGGCGGCAAATAGAGGGCAGCAAACACAGTGCCCCAAACAGAGGGCGGCAAGCAGAAGGCGGCAAACAGAGGGTCACAAACAGAGCATGGTTAACAGTGGGCGGCAAACAGAGGGTGGCAAACAGATGGAGGCAAACAGAGGGCGGCAATCAGAGGGCGGCAAACAGAGGGCGACAAAAAGAGGGCGGCAAACAGAGGGCAGAAAAGAGAGGGCCCCATACAGAGGGGGGCAAACTGAGGGTTGCATACAGCGAGCGGCAAGCAGAGGGTGGCAAATGGAGGGCGGCAAACAGACGGCCCCAAAAACAGGGCCCTAAACTGAGGGCAGTAAACAGAGGGAGGCAAACAGAGGGTGACAAACAGAGGGCGGCAAACAGGGCCGCAAACATAGGGCCCCAAACAGTGGGTGGCAAATGGAGGGCAGCAAACAGAGTGCCCCAAACAGAAGGCGGCAAGCAGAGGGCGGCAAACAGAGGGCGGCAAACAGAGGGTGGCAAACACTGGGAGGCAAACAGAGGGAGGCAAACAGAGGGCGGCAAACAGAGGGCCCCAAACAGAGGGCGGCAAACTGAGGGAGGCATGCAGCGAGCAGCAAGCAGAGAGTGGCAAATGGAGGGCGGCAAACATAGGGTGGCAAACAGACGGCCCCAAAAACAGGGCCCTAAACAGAGGGCAGTAAACAGAGAGAGGCAAACAGAGGGCGACAAAACCAACAAAACACACAACAGAGGGCGGCAAACAGGGCCGCAAACATAGGGCCCCAAACAGTGGGTGGCAAATGGAGGGCAGCAAACAGAGTGCCCCAAACAGAGGGCGGCAAACAGAGGGCGGCAAACAGAGGGCGGCAAACAGAGGGCGGCAAACAGAGGGCGGCAAACAGAGGGCGGCAAACAGAGGGCCCCAAACAGAGGGCAGCAAACAGAGGGCTCCAATCAGAGGGCGGCAAACAGTGGGCGGCAAACAGAGGGCAGCAAAAAGAGGGCGGCAAACACAGGGCCCCAAACAGAGGGCAGCAAACAGAGGGCGGCAAAGAGATGGCTCCAAACAGAGGGTGGTAAACAGAGGGCGGCAAACCGAGGGCGGCAAACAGAGTGCCCCAAACAGAGGGCGGAAAGCAGAGAGCGGCAAACAGAGGGTGACAAGCAGAGAGTGGCAAACAGTGGGTGGAAAACAGAGGGAGGCAAACAGAGGGAGGCAAACAGAGGACGGCAAACAGAGGGCGGCAAACAGATCAAAAGAGGTGGCAAACAGAGGTCTGCAAAGAGAGTGCAGAAACACAGGGCCCCAAAGAGATGCCCCCAAAATGAGGGCAGTAAACAGAGGCTGGCAAACAGAGGGCTGCAAACAGAGGGTGGCAAACAGATGGAGGCAAACAGAGGGCGGCAATCAGAGGGCAGCAAACAGAGGGCAGAAAAGAGAGGGCCCGAAACAGAGGGCGGGAAACAGAGGGCGGCAATCACATGACGCCAAACAGAGGGCGGCAAACAGAGGGCGGCCAACATAGTGCAGTAAACAGAGAGACCCAAACAGCGGGCCTCAAACAGAAGGCGGCAAACACAGTCCAGCAAAAAGTGGGCTGCAAACTGAAGGCGATGAACAGAGGGCAGCAAACAGAGGGTGCCAAACAGATGGCGTCAAACAGAGGGCGTCAAACAGAAGGCAGCACACAGAGGGCAGCAAACGGAGGGCGGTAAACAAGGGGGAACCAAACAGAGGGCGGAAAAAAGGGGTCGGCAAACAGAGGGCGGCAAACAGAGGGCAGCAAACAGAAGGTGGCAAGCAGAGGAGGCAAACAGAGTGCGGCAAACAGAGGGCAGCAAATAGCGGGCGGCAAACAGAGGGCCCAAAACAGAGGGCGGCAAACAGGGGGCGATAAACAGAGGGTGGCAAACAGAGGGACCCAAAGAGAGGGCGGTAAACAGAGGTAGGAAAACAGAGGGAGCCAAATAGAAGGCAGCAAACAGAGGGCGGCATACAGAGGGTGGCAAACACAGGTTCCCAAACAGAGTGCCCCAAACAGAGGGCCCCAAACAGGGGGCTGCAAACAGAGGGCGGCAAACAGAGGGCCCCAAAACAGAGGGCCCCAAACAGAAGGAGGCATTCACAGTGCCGCAAACAGAGGGCAGCAAACGGAGGGCTCCAAACAGAGGGCGGCAAACAGAGGGAGGCTAACAGGCGGCGGCAAACAGAGGGTGGCATACACAGTGCATCAAACAGAGGACAGCAAACGGAGGGATCCAAACAGAGGGCGGAAAACAGAGGGAGGCAAAGAGAGGGCGGCAAACAGAAGGAGGCAAACATAGTACAGCAAAAAGAGGCCGGCAAACAGAGGGCGGCAAACAGAGGGCCCCAAACAGAGGGCGGCGAACAGAGATTGGCAAACAGTGGGCCCAAACAGATGGCAGCAATCAGAGGACGGCAAACAGTGGGCCCCAAACAGATGGCCCTAAACAGAGGGCAGTAAACAGAGGGCGACAAACAGGGCGGCAAACAGAGGGCGGCAAATAGAGGGCGGCAATCAGAGGTCGGCAGACAGAGGGCGGCAAACAGAGGCGGCAAACAGAGGCCCGCAAAAAGAGGGAGGTAAGGAGAGGGTGGCAAACAGAGGGAGGCAAACAGCCGGCAGAAAACAGAGGGTGCCAAACAGAGGGTGCCAAACAGAGGGCACCAAACAGAGGGCCCCAAATGGAAGGCGGCAAACGGAGGGCGGCATTCAGAGGGCGGCACACATGGGGTGGGAAACCGATGTCCCCAAACAGAAGGCGGCAATCAGAGGGCGGCAAACAGAGGACGGCAAACAGAAGGCGGCAAACAGAGGGCGGCAAACAGAGGGCCCCAAACAGAGGGCGACACATAGAGGGCGGCAAACAGAGGGCCCCAAAGAGAGAGCAGAGATCAGTGGGCGGCAAAAAGAGTGCAGCCAACAGAGGGCCACAATCATAGGGCAGCAAACAGAGGGCAGCAAACAGAGGGCGGCAAACTGAGGACGGCAAACAGAAGGCGGCAAACACAGGGTGGCAAACAGAGGGTGGCAAACAGAGGGATGTAGACAGAGTGCGGCAGCAGAAGGGGGCAAACAGAGGGCTCTAAACAGCCGGTGGCAAACAGAGGGCAGGAAACAGAGGGAGACAAACAGAGGGCGGCAAACAGAGTGCAGCAAACACAGGGCGGCAAAATTAGGGTGGCAAACAGAGGGCAGCAAATAACGGGCAGCAAACGGAGGGCAGCAATCAGAGGGCCCTGATCATAGGGTGGCAATCAGAGGGCAGCACACAATGGGCGGCAAACAGAGGGCTCCAAACAGAGGGTGGCAAACAGATGGAGGCAAACAGAGGGCGGCAAACAGAGGGTGGCAAACAGAGAGCGGAAAACAGGGGGTGGCAAATAGAGGGCGGCAAACAGAGGGCCCCAACCAGAAGGAGGCAAACAGAGGGCGGCAAACAGAGGGCGGCAAACAGATGGGCCCCAAACACAGGGTGGCAAACAGAGGGCAGCAAAGAGAGAGCAGCAAACAGATGGCTGTAAAAAGAGGGCGGCAAACAGAGGGCGGCAAACAGAGTGCCCCAAACAGAGGGCGGCAAGCAGAGGCCGGCAAACAGAGGGTGGCAAACAGAGGGCGGGCAAACAGAGGGCAGCAAACAGAGTGCCCCAAACAGAGGGTGGCAAGCAGAGGCCGGCAAACAGAGGGAGGCAAACAGAGGGAGGCAAACAGAGGACGGCAAACAGAGGGCGGCAAACAGAGGGCGGCAAACAGAGGTCTGCAAAGAGAGTGCAGAAACACAGGGCCCCAAAGAGATGCCCGCAAAATGAGGGCAGTAAACAGAGGCCGGCAAACAGAGGGCTGCAAACAGAGGGTGGCAAACAGATGGAGGCAAACAGAGGTCGGCAATCAGAGGGCAGCAAACAGAGGGCAGAAAAGAGAGGGCCCGAAACAGAGGGCGGGAAACAGAGGGCGGCAATCACATGACGCCAAACAGAGGGCGTTAAACATTAGGCAGCAAACAGAGGGCGGACAACATAGTGCAGTAAACAGAGAGATCCAAACAGCGGGCCTGAAACAGAAGGCGGCAAACACAGTCCAGCAAAAAGTGGGCTGCAAACTGAAGGCGATGAACAGAGGGCAGCAAACAGAGGGTGCCAAACAGATGGCGTCAAACAGAGGGCGTCAAACAGAAGGCAGCACACAGAGCGCAGCAAACGGAGGGCGGTAAACAAGGGGGAACCAAACAGAGGGCGGAAAAAAGGGTTCGGCAAACAGAGGGCGGCAAACAGAGAGCAGCAAACAGAAGGTGGCAAGCAGAGGAGGCAAACAGAGTGCGGCAAACAGAGGGCGGCAAACAGAGGGCAGCAAATAGCGGGCGGCAAACAGAGGGCCCAAAACAGAGGGCGGCAAACAGGGGGCGATAAACAGAGGGTGGCAAACAGAGGGACCCAAAGAGAGGGCGGTAAACAGAGGTAGGAAAACAGAGGGAGCCAAATAGAAGGCAGCAAACAGAGGGCGGCATACAGAGGGTGGCAAACACAGGTTCCCAAACAGAGTGCCCCAAACAGAGGGCAGCAAACAGAGGGCGGCAAACAGGGCGGGAAACAGAGGGAGGCAAACAGAAGATGGCAAACAGAGGGCCCCAAACAGGGGGCTGCAAACAGAGGGCGGCAAACAGAGGGCCCCAAACAGAGGGCCCCAAACAGAAGGAGGCATTCACAGTGCCGCAAACAGAGGGCAGCAAACGGAGGGCTCCAAACAGCGGGCGGCAAACAGAGGGAGGCTAACAGACGGTGGCAAAGAGAGGGTGGCATACACAGTGCATCAAACAGAGGACAGCAAACGGAGGGATCCAAACAGAGGGCGGAAAACAGAGGGAGGCAAACAGAGGGCTGCAAACAGATGGCCCCAAACAGAGGGCGGCAAACAGAGGGCCCCAAACAGAGTTCCCCAAACAGAGTGCAATTAACAGAGGGCAGCAAACAGAGGGCGGCAAACAGAGGGCGGTCGTCAGAGGGTGGCAAACAGAGGTACCCAAACAGAAGGTGGCAAACAGAGCGCGGCAAACAGAGGGCGGCAAACAAAGGCCAAAACAGAGGGCAGCAAACAGAGGGTGGGAAGCAGAGCATGGCAAACAGAGGGCTGCAAACAGCGGGTGGCAAAGAGAGGGCGGCAAAGAGAGGGCGGCAAAAAGAGGGCGGCAAACGGAGGGCCACAAACAGAGGGCGCCAAACAGAGGGCGGCAAACATAAGGTGGCAAACAGTGGGCCTCAAACAGAGGGCGGCAAACAGAGGGCGGCAAAAAGAAGGCGCCAAACAGAATAGCCGAAACAGAGGGCAGCAAACAGAGGACGGCAAAGAGAGGGCGGCAAACAGAAGGAGGCAAACATAGTACAGCAAAAAGAGGCCGGCAAACAGAGGGCGGCAAACAGAGGGCCCCAAACAGAGGGCGGCGAACAGAGGTTGGCAAACAGTGGGCCCAAACAGATGGCAGCAATCAGAGGACGGCAAACAGTGGGCCCCAAACAGATGGCCCTAAACAGAGGGCAGTAAACAGAGGGCGACAAACAGGGCGGCAAACAGAGGGCGGCAAATAGAGGGTGGCAATCAGAGGTCGGCAGACAGAGGGCGGCAAACAGAGGCGGCAAACAGAGGCCTGCAAAAAGAGGGAGGTAAGGAGAGGGTGGCAAACAGAGTGCGGCAAGCAGAGTGCGGCAAACAGAGGGCGGCAAACTGTGTGCCCCAAAGAGAGGGCGGCAAACAGAGGGAGGCAAACAGCCGGCAGAAAACAGAGGGTGCCAAACAGAGGGTGCCAAACAGAGGGCGGCAAACAGAGGGCACCAAACAGAGGGCCCCAAATGGAAGGCGGCAAACGGAGGGCGGCATTCAGAAGGCGGCACACATGGGGTGGGAAACCGATGTCCCCAAACAGAAGGCGGCAATCAGAGGGCGGCAAACAGAGGGCGGCAAACAGAGGGCCCCAAACAGAGGGCGACACATAGAGGGCGGCAAACAGAGGGCCCCAAAGAGAGAGCAGAGATCAGTGGGCGGCAAAAAGAGTGCAGCCAACAGAGGGCCACAATCATAGGGCAGCAAACAGAGGGCAGCAAACAGAGGGCGGCAAACAGAGGACGGCAAACAGAAGGCGGCAAACAGAAGGTGGCAAACAGAGGGTGGCAAACAGAGGGATGTAGACAGAGTGCGGCAGCAGAAGGGGGCAAATAGAGGGTGGCAAACAGAGGGCAGCAAACAGAGGGCGGCAAACAGAGGACGGCAAACAGAAGGCGGCAAACAGAGGGTGGCAAACAGAGGGCACCAAACAGAGGGCGGCAAAGAGAGTGCGGCAAACAGAGAGCAGCAAGAAGGGAACGGCAAACAGAGGACAGCAATTAAAGGGCGGAAAAAAGTGGGCGGCAAACAGAGGGCTCTAAATAGCGGGTGGCAAACAGAGGGCAGGAAACAGAGGGAGACAAACAGAGGGCGGCAAACAGAGGGCAGCAAACACAGGGCGGCAAAATTAGGGTGGCAAACAGAGGGCGGCAAATAACATGCAGCAAACGGAGGGCAGCAATCAGAGGGCACTGATCATAGGGTGGCAATCAGAGGGCAGCACACAATGGGCGGCAAACAGAGGGCTCCAAACAGAGGGTGGCAAACAGATGGAGGCAAACAGAGGGCGGCAAACAGAGGGTGGCAAACAGAGAGCGGAAAACAGGGGGTGGCAAATAGAGGGCGGCAAACAGAGGGCCCCAACCAGAAGGAGGCAAACAGAGGGCGGCAAACAGAGGGCGGCAAACAGATGGGCCCCAAACACAGGGTGGCAAACAGAGGGCAGCAAAGAGAGAGCAGCAAACAGATGGCTCCAAACAGAGGGCTGTAAAAAGAGGGCTGCAAACAGAGGGCGGCAAACAGAGTGCCCCAAACAGAGGGCGGCAAGCAGAGGCCGGCAAACAGAGGGTGGCAAACAGAGGGCGGGAAACAGAGGGCGGCAAACAGAGTGCCCCAAACAGAGGGCGGCAAGCAGAGGCCGGCAAACAGAGGGAGGCAAACAGAGGGAGGCAAACAGAGGACGGCAAACAGAGGGCGTCAAACAGAGGGCAGTAAACGGAGGGCTGCAAACAGAGGGCTGCGAACAGAGGGCGGCAAACATAGGGCCCCAAACAGAGGGCGACAAAGACAGTGCGGCAAACAGAGGACGGTAAACAGAGGGCCCCAAACAGAGGACGGCATACGGAGGATGGCAATCAGAGGGTTGCAAACAGAGGGAGGCAAACAGACGGTGGCAAACAAAGGGCGGTAGCAGAGGGACCCAAACAGAGGGCAACAAACAGAGGGCGACAAAAAGAGGGCAGCAAACAGAGGCCCTCAAACAGAATACGGCAAACGGAGGCCGGCAAAAAACGGGCTGCAAACAAAACGCGACAAACAGAGGGCGGCAAACAGAGGGCCGTAAACAGAGGGCCGCAAACAGAGTGCAGTTAACGGAGGGCGGCAAAGTGAGGGCGGCAAACAGAGGTCGGTAAACAGAGGGCAACAAACAGAGGGGAGCAAACAGTGTGTGGCAAACAGAGGGATCCAAACAGAAAGCGGCCAGCAGAGTGCGGCAAGCAGAGGGCGGAAAACAGAGGGCGCTAAACTGAGTGCCCCAAAACGAATGCCCCAAATAGAGGGCAGTAGACAGAGGGCGGCAAACAGAGAGCGGCAAACAGAGTGCAGGAACGAGAGAGCGGCAAACAGAGGGCTGCAAACAGTGGGCGGCAAACAGAGGATGGCAAACAGAGGGCGGCAAACAAAGGACCCAAACAGAGGGCAGCAGTGGGGGGGAAAGAGAGCGTGGAAAATAGAGTGCGGCAAACAGAGGGCGGCAAACAGAGGGCCACAAACAGAGGGCGGCAAACAGAGGATGGCAAACAGAGGGTGCCAAACAGCGGGCACCAAACAGAGGGCAGCAAACAGAGGATGGCAAACAGAGGGCCCCAAACAGAGGGCGGCAAACAGAATGAGGCAAACTTAGGGTGGCAAACAGAGGGCGGCAAACAGAGGTCGGCAAACAGAGGGCCCCAATCCGAGGGCGGCAAACAGAGGGCCCCAATCAGAGGGCAGCAAACAGAGGGCGACAAACAGAGGGTCGCAAACAGAGGGCAGAATACAGAGGGCAGCATACAGAGGGCGGCAAACAGAAGGCTCCAAACAGAGGCCGGTAAACAGAGGGCGGCAAACAGAGGGCGGCAATCAGAGGAAGGCAAACAGAGGGAGGCAAACAGAGGACGGCAAACAGAGGGCTCCAAACAGAGGGCGGCAAAGAGAGGGAGGCACACAGAGGTCGGCATACAGAGGCCGGCAAACACAGGACCCCAAACTGAGGGCAGAAAACAGAGGGCAGCAAACAGAGGTTGGCAAACAGAGGGTGGCATACAGACGGCGGCAAACATCGGGCCCCAAACAGATGGTGGCAAACAGAGGGTGGCAAACAGAGGGCCGCTATCAGAGTGTGGCAATCAGAGGGCAGCAATCAGAGGGCGCCAAACAGAGGGTGGAAAACCGAGGGAGGCAAGCAGAGGGCGGCAAACAGTGGGCGGTAAACAGAGGGACACAAACAGAGGGCGGCAAACAGAGGGCCTCAAACAGAAGGCGGCAAGCAGAGGCCGGCAAAAAGAGGGCTGCAGACAGAAGGCAACAAACAGAGGGCGGTAAACAGAGGGCGACAAACAGAGCGCCCCAAACAGAGGGCGGCAATCAGAGGGCGGTAAACAAGGGGGTCCCAAACAGAGGGCGGAAAAACAGGGCGTCAAACAGAGGGCCACAAACAGACGGCAGGAAGCAGAGGGCGGCAAACAGATGGCGGCAAACAGAGAGCGACAAACAGAGGGCCCCAAACAGAGGGTGGCAAAGAGAGGGCAGAAAACAGAGGGCAGCAAATGCAGGGCCCCAAACAGAGACCGGTAAACAGAGGGACCCACACAGAAGGCGGCAAACAGAGGGCGGCAAAGAGACGACGGATAACAGAGGGCATCAAACAGAAGGCGGCAAACAGAGGCCGGCAAACAGAGGGCAGCAAACAGAGGGCAGCAAACAGAGAGCGGCAAACAGAGGGTGACAAACAGAGGGGGGCAAACAAAAGACCCAAACAGAGGGCAGCAGAGGGCAGCAAACAGACCGTGGCAAACAGAGGGCGGCAAACAGAAGGCGTGAAACAGAGCGCCCAAAAAAGTGGGTGGCAAACAGAGGTCAGTAAACAGAGTGCGGCAAACAGAGTGCGGCAAACAAGGCGCAGTAAAGAGAGGGCGGCAAACAGAGGGCAGCAAACAGATGGCTCCAAACAGAGGGCGGCAATCAGAGGGCCACCAACAGGGGGTCCCAAACAGAGGGCAGTAAACAGAGGGTGGCAAACAGAGGGTGGCAAACAAAGGGCCCCAAACAGTGGGTGGCAAACAGAGGGCAGCAAACAGAGGTCGGCAAAATTAGGGCGGAAAAGAGGCAGCGGCAAACAGAGGGCCCCGATCAGAGGGCAGCATACAGAGGGCAGCAAACAGAGGGCTCCAAACAGAGGGCGGCAATCAGAGAGCGGAAAACAGATGGCCCCAAAAAGAGGGACCCAAATAGAAGGCAGTAAACAGAGCGGCCCAAACAGAGGGTGGCAGACAGTGGGCGGCAAACAGAGGGCGGCAAAAAGAGGGCGGCAAACAGAGGGCCCCAAACAGAGGGCAGCAAACAGAGGGCGGCAAAGAGAGGGCTCCAAACAGAGGGTGGCAAACAGAGGGCGGCAAACAGAGGGCGGCAAACAGAGGGCCCCAAACAGAGGGCGGCAAGCAGAGGGCGGCAAACAGAGGGTGACAAACAGAGCGTGGCAAACAGTGGGCGGCAAACAGAGGGAGGCAAACAGAGGGCGGCAAACAGAGGGCGGCAAACAGAGGGTGGCAAACAGAGGTCTTCAAAGAGACGGCGGAAACACAGGGCCCCAAAGAGATGCCCCCAAAATGAGGGCAGTAAACAGAGGGTGGCAAACAGAGGGCTGCAAATAGAGGGCGGCAAACAGAGGGAGGCAAACAGAGGGCGGCAAACAGAGGGCGGCAAACAGAGGGCGGCAAACAGAGGGCGGCAAACAGAGGGCGGCAAACAGAGGGCAGAAAAGAGAGGGCCCCAAACAGAGGGCGGCAATCACATGACGCCAAACAGAGGGCGGTAAACAGAGGCAGGCAAACAGAGGGCGGCCAACTTGGTGCGGTAAACAGTGAGACCCAAACAGAGGGCCTCAAACAGAAGGCGGCAAACACAGTCCGGCAAAAAGTGGGCTGCAAAACTGAAGGCGACGAAGAGAGGGCAGCAAACAGAGGGCGGCAACCAGAGGGCCCCAAAAAGAGGGCGGCAAACAGAGGGCATCAAACAGAGGGTGTCAAACAGAGGGCGGCAAACAGAGGGCGGCACACAAAGGGCAGCAAACGGAGGGCAGCAAACAGAAGGCGACAAACAGGGGGTCCCAAACAGAGGGCGGCAAACAGAGGGCGGTAAACAAGGGGGACCCAAACAGAGGGCAGAAAAAAGGGGTTGGCAAACAGAGGGCAGCAAACAGAGGGCAGCAAATAGAGGGTGGCAAGCAGAGGAAGCAAACAGACTGCGGCCAACAGAGTGTGGCAAACAGATGGCGGCCAACAGAGGGTGGCAAACAGCGGGCAGCAAACAGAGGGCGGCAAACAGAGGGTGACAAACAGGGGGCGGCAAACAGACGGCAGCAAAAAGAGGGCCCAAAACAGAGGGCGGCAAACAGAGGGCGGCAAACACAGGGTCCCAAACAGAGTGCCCCAAACAGAGGGCAGCAAACAGAGGACGGCAAACAGGATGCGGCAAACAGAGGGCCCCAAACAGAGGGCAGCGAACAGAGGGTAGCAAGCAGTGGCCGGCAAAGAGAGTGCGCAAACAGAGGGCGGCAAACAGAGGGCTCAAACAGAGGGCCCCAAACAGAGGGGGGCAAATTGAGGGAGGCATACAGCGAGCGGCAAGCAGAGGGTGGCAAATGGAGAGCGGCAAACAGAGGGCGGCAAACAGATGGCCCCAAAAACAGGGCCCTAAACAGAGGGCAGTAAAGCAAACAGAGGGCAACAAACAGAGGGCGGCAAATGGACGGCAGCAAACAGAGTGCCCCATACAGAGGGCAGCAAGCAGAGGGCGGCAAACAGAGGGTGGCAAACAGAGGGCTGCAAACAGAGGGAGGCAAACAGAGGGAGGCAAACAGAGGGCGGCAAACAGAGGGCCCCAAACAGAGGGCGGCAAACAGAGGGCTCCAATCAGACGGCGGCAAACAGTTGGCGGCAAACAGAGGGCGGCAAAAAGAGGGCGGCAAACTCAGGGCCCCAAACAGAGGGCAGCAAACAGAGGGCGGCAAAGAGATGGCTCCAAACAGAGGGTGGTAAACAAAGGTTCCAAACCGAGGGCAGCAAACAGAGTGCCCGAAACAGAGGGCGGCAAGCAGAGAGCGGCAAACAGAGGGTGACAAACAGAGGGTGGCAAACAGTGGGTGGAAAACAGAGGGAGGCAAACAGAGGGAGGCAAAGAGAGGGCGGCAAAGAGAGGGCGGCAATGAGAGGGCGGCAAACAGATGGCCCCAAACAGTGGGCCCCAAACAGAGGTCGACAAAGAGAGGGCGGAAAACAGAGGACGGCAAAGAGAGGGCCCCAAACAGAGGGCGGCAAACAGAGGGCTCCAATCAGAGGGCGGCAAACAGAGAGCGGCAAACAGAGGGCGGCAATCAGAGAGCGGGAAACAGATGGACACAAACAAAAGGCGGCAAACCCAGGGCGGCAAACAGAGGGCCCCAAAAACAGAGGGTAGTAAACAGAGGGCGGAAAACAGAGGGCGGCAAACAGAGGGTGACAAACAGAGGGCGGCAAACAGGGCCGCAAACATAGGGCCCCAAACAGTGGGTGGCAAATGGAGGGCAGCAAACAGAGTGCCCCAAACAGAGGGCGGCAAGCAGAGGGCGGCAAACAGAGGGCGGCAAACAGAGGGCGGCAAACAGAGGGAGGCAAACAGAGGGAGGCAAACAGAGGGCGGCAAACAGAGGGCCCCAAACAGAGGGCGGCAAACTGAGGGAGGCATGCAGCGAGCAGCAAGCAGATGGTGGCAAATGGAGGGCGGCAAACATAGGGTGGCAAACAGACGGCCCCAAAAACAGGGCCCTAAACAGAGGGCAGTAAACAGAGGGAGGCAAACAGAGGGCGACAAACAGAGGGCGGCAAACAGGGCCGCAAACATAGGGCCCCAAACAGTGGGTGGCAAATGGAGGGCAGCAAACAGAGTGCCCGAAACAGAGGGCGGCAAACAGAGGGCGGCAAACAGAGGGCGGCAAACAGAGGGCGGCAAACAGAGGGCGGCAAACAGAGGGGCAAACAGAGGGCGGCAAACAGAGGGCGGCAAACAGAGGGCGGCAAACAGAGGGCGGCAAACAGAGGGCTCCAAACAGAGGGCGGCAAACAGTGGGCGGCAAACAGAGGGCAGCAAAAAGAGGGCGGCAAACACAGGGCCCCAAACAGAGGGCAGCAAACAGAGGGCGGCAAAGAGATGGCTCCAAACAGAGGGTGGTAAACAGAGGGCGGCAAACAGAGTGCCCCAAACAGAGGGCGGGAAGCAGAGAGCGGCAAACAGAGGGTGACAAGCAGAGAGTGGCAAACAGTGGGTGGAAAACAGAGGGAGGCAAACAGAGGGAGGCAAACAGATGACGGCAAACAGAGGGCGGCAAACAGATGGTGGCAAACAGAGGTCTGCAAAGAGAGTGCAGAAACACAGGGCCCCAAAGAGATGCCCCCAAAATGAGGGCAGTAAACAGAGGCTGGCAAACAGAGGGCTGCAAACAGAGGGTGGCAAACAGATGGAGGCAAACAGAGGGCGGCAATCAGAGGGCAGCAAACAGAGGGCAGAAAAGAGAGGGCCCGAAACAGAGGGCGGGAAACAGAGGGCGGGAAACAGAGGGCGGCAATCACATGACGCCAAACAGAGGGCGGAAAAAGAGGGCGGCCAACATAGTGCAGTAAACAGAGAGACCCAAACAGCGGGCCTCAAACAGAAGGCGGCAAACACAGTCCAGCAAAAAGTGGGCTGCAAACTGAAGGCGATGAACAGAGGGCAGCAAACAGAGGGTGCCAAACAGATGGCGTCAAACAGAGGGCGTCAAACAGAAGGCAGCACACAGAGGGCAGCAAACGGAGGGCGGTAAACAAGGGGGAACCAAACAGAGGGCGGAAAAAAGGGGTCGGCAAACAGAGGGCGGCAAACAGAGGGCAGCAAACAGAAGGTGGCAAGCAGAGGAGGCAAACAGAGTGCGGCAAACAGAGGGCGGCAAACAGAGGGCAGCAAATAGCGGGCGGCAAACAGAGGGCCCAAAACAGAGGGCGGCAAACAGGGGGCGATAAACAGAGGGTGGCAAACAGAGGGACCCAAAGAGAGGGCGGTAAACAGAGGTAGGAAAACAGAGGGAGCCAAATAGAAGGCAGCAAAGAGAGGGCGGCATACAGAGGGTGGCAAACACAGGTTCCCAAACAGAGTGCCCCAAACAGTGGGCAGCAAACAGAGGGCGGCAAACAGGGCGGGAAACAGAGGGAGGCCATCAGAAGATGGCAAACAGAGGGCCCCAAACAGGGGGCTGCAAACAGAGGGCGGCAAACAGAGGGCTCCAATCAGACGGCGGCAAACAGTTGGCGGCAAACAGAGGGCGGCAAAAAGAGGGCGGCAAACTCAGGGCCCCAAACAGAGGGCAGCAAACAGAGGGCGGCAAAGAGATGGCTCCAAACAGAGGGTGGTAAACAAAGGTTCCAAACCGAGGGCGGCAAACAGAGTGCCCCAAACAGAGGGCGGCAAGCAGAGAGCGGCAAACAGAGGGTGACAAACAGAGGGTGGCAAACAGTGGGTGGAAAACAGAGGGAGGCAAACAGAGGGAGGCAAAGAGAGGGCGGCAAAGAGAGGGCGGCAATGAGAGGGCGGCAAACAGATGGCCCCAAACAGTGGGCCCCAAACAGAGGTCGACAAAGAGAGGGCGGAAAACAGAGGACGGCAAAGAGAGGGCCCCAAACAGAGGGCGGCAAACAGAGGGCTCCAATCAGAGGGCGGCAAACAGAGAGCGGCAAACAGAGGGCGGCAATCAGAGAGCGGGAAACAGATGGACACAAACAAAAGGCGGCAAACCCAGGGCGGCAAACAGAGGGCCCCAAAAACAGAGGGTAGTAAACAGAGGGCGGAAAACAGAGGGCGGCAAACAGAGGGTGACAAACAGAGGGCGGCAAACAGGGCCGCAAACATAGGGCCCCAAACAGTGGGTGGCAAATGGAGGGCAGCAAACAGAGTGCCCCAAACAGAGGGCGGCAAGCAGAGGGCGGCAAACAGAGGGCGGCAAACAGAGGGTGGCAAACAGAGGGAGGCAAACAGAGGGAGGCAAACAGAGGGCGGCAAACTGAGGGAGGCATGCAGCGAGCAGCAAGCAGATGGTGGCAAATGGAGGGCGGCAAACATAGGGTGGCAAACAGACGGCCCCAAAAACAGGGCCCTAAACAGAGGGCAGTAAACAGAGGGAGGCAAACAGAGGGCGACAAACAGAGGGCGGCAAACAGGGCCGCAAACATAGGGCCCCAAACAGTGGGTGGCAAATGGAGGGCAGCAAACAGAGTGCCCGAAACAGAGGGCGGCAAGCAGAGGGCCGCAAACAGAGGGCGGCAAACAGAGGGCGGCAAACAGAGGGAGGCAAACAGAGGGCGGCAAACAGAGGGCCCCAAACAGAGGGCGGCAAACAGAGGGCTCCAATCAGAGGGCGGCAAACAGTGGGCGGCAAACAGAGGGCAACCAAACAGAGGCGCAAACAGAGGGCAGCAAACAGAGGGCGGCAAACAGAGTGCCACAATTCGAGGTCAGGAAACAGACGGCGCCAAACAGAAGGTGGCAAACATAGAGCGGAAAACAGAGGGCGGTAAACAGAAGGCGGCAAATAGAGGGCGGCAAACAGAGGGCCCCAAACAGAGGGCGGAAAACAGAGGGCGGCAAACAGAGTGTGGCAAACTGAGGCGGCAAACACATGTTGGAAAACAGAGGGACCCAAACAAAGGGCGGCAAACAGAGGGCGGCAAACAGAGGGCGGCAAAGATAGGGCGTCAAACAGGTGGCTGCAAACAGAGGGCGGCAAACAGAGCTCGGCAAACAGAGGGTGGCAAACAGAAAGCCACAAACCGAAGGTGGCAAACAGTGGGCGGCAAACAGATTGCGGCAAACAAAGGGCGGCAAACAGAGGGACCCAAACAGAAGGCGGCAAACAGAGGGCGGCAAACAGAGGGATGCAAACAGAGGGATGCAAACAGAGGGCTACAAACAGAGGGCGGCAAACAGAGGGCCCCAAACAGAGGGCGGAAAACAGAGGGAGGCAAACAGAGGGCAGTAAACAGAGGGCGGCAAACAGAGCGCAGCAAAGAGATGGATGCAAACAGAGGGCGGCAAAGAGAGGGTGGCAAACAGAGTGCCCAAAACTGAGGTTACCAAACAGACCGTGCCCAAAACAGAGGGCAGCAAACAGAGGGCAGCAAACAAAGGGCCGCAAATAGAGGGCGGAAAACAGAGGGTGGCAAACAGAGTGCGGCAAACAGAAGACGCCAAACAGACTGCCCCAAACAGAAGGCAGCAAACAGAGGGCAACAAACTGAGGGCAGCAAAGAGAGGGATGCAAAGAGAGGGCGGCAAACAGAGGGCAGCAAACAGAGGGAGGGAAAAAGAGGGCGGCAAACAGAGGGCGGCAAACAGAGGGTGGCAAACAGAGGCCTCAAACAGAGGGCAACAAACAGAGGGAGCAAACAGACCGCGGCAAACAGAGGGCTGCAAACAGAAGGCGGCAAACAGAGGGCAGCAAACAGAGGGCCCCAAACAGAGGGCCACAAACAGAGGGCCGCAAACAGAAGGTGGCAAACACAGGGCCCCCAACGGAGGGCGGAAAACAGAGGGTGGCAAACAGAGGGCCCCAAACAGAGGGCCTCAAACAGAGGGAAGCAAACAGAGAGCGGCAAACAGATTGCAGCAAACAGAGGGCGGCAAACAGAGGGCCCCAAACAGAGGGCACCAAACAGAGGGCAGTAAACAGAGGGCGGCAAACACAGCGCAGCAAACAGAGGGATGCAAACAGAAGGCGGCAAACTGAGGGCACCAAACAGAGGGAGACAAACAGAGGGCAGCAAACAGAGGGCGGCAAAGAGAGTGTCCCAATCAGAGGTCAGCAAACAGACGGCGCCAAACAGACGGAGGCAAACATAGGGTGGCAAACAGAGGGCCCCAAACAGAAGGCGGCAAAGAGAAGGTGGCAAACAGAGGGCCCCAAACAGAGGGTGGCAAACAGAAGGCGGCAAAGAGAAGGCGGCAAACAAAGGGCACCAAACAGAGGGGGGAAAAAAGAGGACGGCAAACAGAGGGTGGCAAAAAGAGGGTGGCAAACAGAGGGACCAAACAGAGGGCAGCAAACAGAGGGCGGTCTAAAGAGGGCAGCAAACAGAGGGTGGCAAGCATTGGCCCCAAACAGAAGGAGCCAAACAGAGGGCCCCAAACAGAGGGTGGCAAACAGAGGGTGGCAAACAGAGGGCGGCAAACAGGGGGCGGCAAACTGAAAACAGCAAACAGAACTGTGACAAACAGAGGACTGCAAACAAAGGGCAACGAACAGGGGGCTCCAAACAGAGGGCCCCAAACAGAGGGCTTTAAACAGAGGGTGGCAAACAGAGGGCCCAAAAAAGAGGGCGGCAAACATAGGGCCCCAAACAGAGGGCGGCAAACAGAGGGTGGGAAACAGAGTGCAGCAAACAGGGGGCAGCAAACTGAAAGCAGTAAACAGAACCATGACAAACAGAGGGCCCCAAATAAAGGGCGACGAACACGGGGCTCCAAACAGAGGGCCCCAAACAGAGGGCAGTAAACAGAGGGTGGCAAACAGAGGTTGGCAAACAGAGGGCGGCAAACAGAAGGTGGCAGGTAGAGGACAGCAAACCGTGGGCCCCAAACAGAGGGTGTCAAACAGTGGTCCCCAAACAGAGGGAGGTATACAACGGGCGGCAAACAGAGTGCGCAAAAAGAGGGCGGCAAACGGAGGGCGGCAAACAGAGGGCCCCAAACAGAGGGCGGGCAACACAGGGCGGCAAAATAAAGGCCACAAACAGAGGGCAGAAAGCAGAGGGCCCCAAACAGAGGGCGGAAAACAGAGGATGGCAAAAAGAAGGTGGCAAAAGAGGGCGGCAAACACAGGGCAATAAAGAGGGGTCGGCAAACAGAGGGCGTATACAGAGGTCGGCAAACTGAGGGCGGCAAGCAGAGGGCCCCAACACAGGGCCATAAACTGAGGGCAGTAATCAGAAGGCGGCAAACAGCAGGCGGCAAACAGAAGGCGGCAAAAAGAGGGCCCCAAACTGAGGGCGGAAATCAGTGGACGGCAAACGGAGGGCAGTAAACACAGGGCGGCAAACAGAGTGCGGCAAACAGAGGGCAACAAATGGAGGGCGGCAAAAAGAGGGCGGAAAACAGAGTGCGGCAAACAGAGGGCCCCAAACAGAGGGCGGCAAATAGATGGCGGCAAACAGAGGTCCCCAAAGAGAGCACGGAATACAGAGGGCGGCAAACAGAGGGCGACAAACAGAGGGCGGCAAACAGAAGGCCCCAAACAGAAAGCGGCAAAGAGCAGGCGGCAAACAGAGTGCCGCAAACAGAGGGTGGCATACAGACACGGCAAACAGAGGGCCGCAAACAGAGGGCAGTAATCAGAGATCGGCAAAGAGAGGGCGGCAATCAAAGGGCGGCAAACAGAGGGCGGCAAACAGAGCGCACCAAACAGAGTGCAGTAAACAGAGGGCAGTAAACAGAGGGCGGCAAACAGAGGGCGGCAAAAAGAGGGCGGGAAACAGAGGGTGGCAAACAGAAGGCAGCAAACAAAGAGCCCCAAACAGAGGGCGCCAAAGAGCAGGCGGGAAAAGTCGACGGGAAACACAGAGTGATAAGTATAGGGCGGTAAACAGAGGGCGGCAAACAGACGACCCAAAACAGAGCGCGGCAAACATAGGGCGGCATACTGAGAGCGGCAAAGAGAGGGCCCCAAACAGAGGGCCTCAAACAGAGGGCGGCAAACAGGGGGCGGCATTCAGAGGGCTCAAATCAGAGGGCGGTAAACAGAGGGTGGCAAACAGAGAGCGGCAAACAGAGGGTGGCAAACAGAGGGCCCCAAACAGAAGGCTGCAAACAGAGGGCGGCAAACAGAGGGAGGCAAACAGAGGGTGGCAAACAGAGGGCGGCAAACAGAGGGCGGCAAACAGAGGGCGGCAAACAGAGGGCGGCAAACAGAGGGCGGCAAACAGAGGGCGGCAAACAGAGGGCGGCAAACAGAGGGCGGCAAACAGAGGGCGACAAACAGAGGGCGGCAAACAGAGGGCGGCAAACAGAGGGCGGCAAACAGAGGGCGGCAAACAGAGGGCCCAAACAGAGGGCAGCAAACAGAGGGCGGCAAAAAAGGGCGGCAAACAGAGGGCGGCAAACAGAGGGCGGCAAACAGAGGGCGGCAAACAGAGGGCGGCAAACAGAGGGGGCAACAGAGGGCCCAACAGAGCAGTAAACAGAGGGCGGCAAACAGAGGGCGGCAAACAGAGGGCGGCATACAGAGGGCGGCAAACAGAGGGCGGCAAACAGAGGGCAGCAAGAAGCGCTGCAAACAGTGGGCAGCAAACAGAGGGAGGCAAACAGAGGGCCACAAACAGAGGGCGGCAAACAGAGGGCGGCAAACAGAAGGCTCCAAACAGAGGGCCACAAACAGAGGGCGGCAAACAGAGGGCGGCAAACAGAGGGCGGCAAACAGAGGGCCCCAAACAGAGGGCGGCAAATTGAAGGCGGCAAACAGAGGTCCCCAAATAGATTGCGGAAAACAGAGGGCAGCAAACAGTGGGAGGCAAACTGAGGGAGGCAAACAGAGCGCGGCAAACATAGGGCGGCATACTGAGGGCGGCAAAGAGAGGGCCCCAAACAGAGGGCGGCAAACAGGGGGCGGCATTCAGAGGGCTCAAATCAGAGGGCGGCAAACAGAGGGCGGCAAACAGAGATCGGCAAACAGAGGACCCCAACAGAGGGTGGCAAACAGAGAGCGGCAAACAGAGGGTGGCAAACAGAGGGCCCCAAACAGAAGACAGCAAACAGAGGGCGGCAAACAGAAGGCGGCAAATAAATGGCGGCAAACAGAGGGGGACAAATAAAGGGCCACAAACAGAGGGCGGCAAGCAGAGGGCGGCAAACAGAGGGCCCCAAACAGAGGGCTGCAAACAGAGGGCGGCAAACAGAGGGCGGCAAACAGAGGGCCCCAAACGGTGGGCTGCAAACAGAGGGCGGCAAACAGAGTTCCCTAAACAGTGGGCTGCAAACAGAGGGCGGCAAACAGAGGGCCCCAAACAGTGGGCTGCAAACAGAGGGCGGCAAACAGAGGGCCCCAAACAGTGGGCTGCAAACAGAGGGCGGCAAACAGAGGGCGCCAAACAGAGGAAGGCTAACAGAGGGTAGCAAACAGAGGGACCCAAACAGAGGGCTGCAAACAGAGGGCAGTAAGCAGAGGGTGGCAAACACAGTGCAGCAAACAGAGGGCGGCAAACAGGGGGCGGCAAACCGAGGGTGGCAAATAGAGGGCGGCAAACGGAGTGCGGCAAACAGAGGGCGGCAAACAGAAGGCGGCAAACAGAAGGCGGCAAACAGAGTGCGGCAAAAAGGAGGCGGCAAACAGAGGGCGGCAAACAGAGGGCGGCAAATAGAGGGCCCCAAACAGAGGTCTGCAAACAGAGGGTGGCAAACACATTGCGGCAAACAGAGGGCGGCAAAAGAGGATGGCAATTAGAGGACGGAAAGCAGAGGGAGAGTAACAGAGGGCGGAAAACAGAGGGCGGCCAACAGAGTGTGGCAAACAGAGGACGGCCAACAGAGTGTAGCAAACAGAGGGCGGCAAATAGAGGGCGGCAAACAGAGGGCCATAACACAGGGCCCAAAACAGAGGGCAGTAAACATAGGGCGGCAAGCAGAGTGCGGCACACGGAGGGCAGCATACAGAGTGCGGCAAACAGAGGGAGGCAAACAGAGGGCAGCAAGCAGAGAGCGGCAAGCAGAGGGCGGCAAACAGACAACCCCAAACAGAGGTCAGCAAACAGAGGGCGGCAATCAGAGGCCGGCAAACAGAGTGTGGAAAACAGAGGGCCCCAAAGAGAGGGCACCATACAGAGGGCGGCAAACAGAGGGAGGCAAACAGAGTGCGGCAAACAGAAGGCGGCAAACAGAGGGTGGAAAACATAGGGCGGCATACTGAGGGTGGCAAAGAAAGGGCCCCAAATAGAGGGCCTCAAACAGAGGACGGCAAACAGGGTGCGGCATTCAGAGGGCTCGAAACAGTGGGCGGTAAACAGAGGGCGGCAAACAGAGGAAACCAAACAGAGGGTGGCAAACAGAGAGCGGCAAACAGTGGGTGGCAAACAGAGGCCGGGAAACAGAGATCGGCAAACAGAGGGCGACAAACAGAGGGCAGCAAAGAAAGCGCTGCAAACAGAGGGCAGCAAACAAAGGGAGGCAAACATCGGCATACAGAGGGCGGCAATCAGATGGCCCCAAACAGTGGGCAGCAAACAGAGGGCTCCAAACAGAGGGCCCCAAACAGAAGGCGGCAAACAGAGGGCAGCAAACAGAGGGCGGCAAACAGAGGACACCAAACAGAGGGTGGCAAACAGAGAGCGCAAACAGAGGGTCGCAAACAGAGGCCGGGAAACAGAGTTCGGCAAACAGAGGGGGACAGACAGACATCGGCATACAGAGGGCGGAAAATAGATGGCCCCAAACAGTGGTCGGCAAACAGAGGACGACAAACAGAGGGCAGCAAAGAAAGCGCTGCAAACAGAGGGCAGCAAACAGAGGGCGGCAAACAGAGTGCCACAAACAGAGGGCGGCAAATTGAAGGCGGCAAACAGAGGGCCACAAACAGAGGGCGGCAAATTGAAGGCGGCAAACAGAGGTCCCCAAAGAGATTGTGGAAAACAGAGGGCGGAAAACAGAGGGCCCCAATCAGAGGGCACCAAACAGATGGCAGTATAAAGAGGATGGCAAGCAGAGGGCGGCAAACTGAGGGCGATGAAAAGAGGGCGGCAAACAGAGTGTTGCAAACAGAGAAACCCAAACAGAGGGTGGCAAACAGAGTGCGGCGAACAGAGTGCGGCAAACAGAGTGCCCCAATCAGAGGTCAGCAAACAGACGGCGCCAAACAGTGGTAGGCAAATATAGGGCGGCAAACAGAGGGCGACAAACAGAGGGCCCCAAACAGAAGGCGGCAAACATAGGGCGGCAAACAGAGGACGACAAACAGAGGACGGCAAACATAGGGCGGCAAACAGAGGGCGGCAAACAGAGGGCGGCAAACAGAGGGCGGCCAGCAGATTGAGGGAAACAGAGGGTGGCAAACAGAGGGAGAGAAAGAGACGGTGGCAAACAGAGAGCGGAAAAAAGAGTGCCGCAGAGTCCCTCAAACTGAGGGCGGCAAACAGAGGGCCCCAACCAGAAGGTGGCTAATAGAGGGCAAAAAACTGTTAGCGGCAAACAGAGGGAGGGAAACAGAGGGTGGCAAACCAAGGGCGGCAAACCGAGGGCGGCAAACAGAGGGAGAGAAAGAGAGGGTGGCAAACCGAAGCCGGCAGACAGAGGGCCCCAACCAGAGGGCGGCAAACAGTGGGCCCCAAACAGTGGGCGTCAAACAGAGGGCGGCAAACAGAGGGAGGCAAGAAGAGGACGGCAAACAGAGGGCAGCAAACAGAGGGCAGAAAACAGGGGGCAGCAAACAGAGGTACCCAAACAGAGGGCAGTAACCAGAGGGCGGCAAACAGACGGCAACGAACAGAGGGTGGCAAACAGAGTGCCCCAATCAGAGGTCAGCAAACAGATGGTGCCAAACAGATGGTGGCAAACATAGAGCGGCAAACAGAGGGCGGAAAACAGAGGGCGGCAAACAGAGTGCGGCAACAGAGGGTGGCAAACAGAGGGTGGCAAACAGGCTTTGGCAAAAAGCAGGCCCCAAACAGGGGCAGCAATCAGAGCGTGGCAAACAGAGTGCAGCAAACAGAGGGCTGAAAGAGGGGGTGGCAAACACTGGGCGGCAAACAGAGGGCGGCAAACAGATTTCCCCAAACAGAGGGCCCCAAACAGAGGGCAGTAAAGAGAGGGCGGCAAACAGAGCGCAGCAAACAGAGGGATGCAAACAGAGGGCGGCAAGCAGAGAGCGGCAAGCAGAGGGCGGCAAACACAGGGCAGCAAACACAGGGCGGCAAACAGAGTACCCCAAACTGAGGTCACCAAACAGACCGCGCCAAACATTCAGAGGCAAACATAGAGCAGCAAACAGAGCGCGGCAAACTGAGGGCCCAAAACAGAGGCCAGCAAACAGAGGGCGGCAAACAAAGGGCCGCAAATAGAGCGCGGAAAACAGAGGGCGGCAAACAGAGTGCGGCAAACAGAGGGCGCCAAACAGAGTGCCCCAAACAGAAGGCAGCAAACAGAGGACGGCAAACAGAGGGCCCCAAACAGACGGCGGCAAACAGAAGGAGGCAAACAGTGGGCGGCAAACAGAGGGAGGCAAACAGAGGACGGCAAACAGAGGGCCCCAAACAGACGGCGGCAAACAGAAGGAGGCAAACATTGGGCGGCAAACAGAGGGACCCAAACAGAAGGCGGCAAACAGAGGACGGCAAACAGATTGTGGCAAACAGAGGGCCCCAAACAGAGGGCACTAAACAGAAGGTGGCAAACAGCGGGCGGCAAACAGAGTGTGGCAAAAAGAGAGCGGCAAATGGAAGGTGGCAAACAGAAGGCCCAAACAGAAGGCAGCAAACAGAGGGCGGCAAACAGAGGGCGGCAAACAGAGGGAGGCAAACAGAAGGCAGCAAACAGAGGGCGGCAAACAAAGGCCCCAAACAGAGGTCAACAAACAGAAGGCAGCAAACAGACGGCAGCAAACAGAGGGCTGCAAAGATAGCGTGGCGAACAGAGGGCGGCAAACAGAAGGCGGCAAACAGACGGCCGCAAACAGAGGGCGGCAAACAGAGTGCGGCGAATAGAGGGTGGCAAACGGAGGGCGGCAAACAAAGGACCCAAACAGAGGGCGGTAAACAGTGAGCAGCAAACAGAGGGCCCCAAACAGATGGCGGCTAACAGAGGGCAGCAAACAGAGGGTGGCAAATAGAGGGCGGCAAACAGAGGGCGGCAAACAGAGGGTAGCAAACAGAGAGCAGCAAACAGAGGGAGGTAAACAGAGGGCTCCAAACAGAGGGCTGTAAACAGAGGGCGGCAACAGAGGGCGGCAAACAGAGGGCGGGAAACAGAGGGCCGCAGACAGAGGGCGGCAAAGAGAGGGAGGCAAAGAGAGGGAGGCAAACGAAGAAAGGCAAACAGAGGGCCCCAAACAGAGGGCGGCAAACAGAGGGCGGCAAACAGAGGGCGGCAAACAGAGGTCAGCACACAGAGGACCCCAAACAGAGGGCCCCAAACAGGGGGCGGCAAACACGGCAGCAATCAGAGTGCACCAAACAGAGGGCGGCAAACAGAGAGAGGCAAACAGAGGGCTCCAAACAGAGGGTGGTAAGCAGAGGGACCCAAGCAGATGGCAGCAAACAAACGGAGGCCGGCAAACAGTGCGTGGTTAACAGAGGGACCCAAACCGAAGGTGGCAAACAGAGGGCGGCAAAGAGATGGCTCCAAACAGCGGGTGGTAAACAGAGGGCGGCAAACCGAGGGCGGCAAACAGAGTGCCCCAAACAGAGGGCGGGAAGCAGAGAGCGGCAAACAGAGGGTGACAAGCAGAGAGTGGCAAACAGTGGGTGGAAAACAGAGGGAGGCAAACAGAGGGAGGCAAACAGAGGACGGCAAACAGAGGGCGGCAAACAGATGGTGGCAAACAGAGGTCTGCAAAGAGAGTGCAGAAACACAGGGCCCCAAAGAGATGCCCCCAAAATGAGGGCAGTAAACAGAGGCTGGCAAACAGAGGGCTGCAAACAGAGGGTGGCAAACAGATGGAGGCAAACAGAGGGCGGCAATCAGAGGGCAGCAAACAGAGGGCAGAAAAGAGAGGGCCCCAAACAGAGGGCGGGAAACAGAGGGCGGCAATCACATGACGCCAAACAGAGGGCGGCAAACAGAGGGTGGCCAACATAGTGCAGTAAACAGAGAGACCCAAACAGCGGGCCTCAAACAGAAGGCGGCAAACACAGTCCAGCAAAAAGTGGGCTGCAAACTGAAGGCGATGAACAGAGGGCAGCAAACAGAGGGTGCCAAACAGATGGCGTCAAACAGAGGTCGTCAAACAGAAGGCAGCACACAGAGGGCAGCAAACGGAGGGCGGTAAACAAGGGGGAACCAAACAGAGGGCGGAAAAAAGGGGTCGGCAAACAGAGGGCGGCAAACAGAGGGCAGCAAACAGACGGTGGCAAGCAGAGGAGGCAAACAGAGTGCGGCAAACAGAGGGCGGCAAACAGAGGGCAGCAAATAGCGGGCGGCAAACAGAGGGCCCAAAACAGAGGGCGGCAAACAGGGGGCGATAAACAGAGGGTGGCAAACAGAGGGACCCAAAGAGAGGGCGGTAAACAGAGGTAGGAAAACAGAGGGAGCCAAATAGAAGGCAGCAAAGAGAGGGCGGCATACAGAGGGTGGCAAACACAGGTTCCCAAACAGAGTGCCCCAAACAGTGGGCAGCAAACAGAGGGCGGCAAACAGGGCGGGAAACAGAGGGAGGCCATCAGAAGATGGCAAACAGAGGGCCCCAAACAGGGGGCTGCAAACAGAGGGCGGCAAACAGAGGGCTCCAATCAGACGGCGGCAAACAGTTGGCGGCAAACAGAGGGCGGCAAAAAGAGGGCGGCAAACTCAGGGCCCCAAACAGAGGGCAGCAAACAGAGGGCGGCAAAGAGATGGCTCCAAACAGAGGGTGGTAAACAAAGGTTCCAAACCGAGGGCGGCAAACAGAGTGCCCCAAACAGAGGGCGGCAAGCAGAGAGCGGCAAACAGAGGGTGACAAACAGAGGGTGGCAAACAGTGGGTGGAAAACAGAGGGAGGCAAACAGAGGGAGGCAAAGAGAGGGCGGCAAAGAGAGGGCGGCAATGAGAGGGCGGCAAACAGATGGCCCCAAACAGTGGGCCCCAAACAGAGGTCGACAAAGAGAGGGCGGAAAACAGAGGACGGCAAAGAGAGGGCCCCAAACAGAGGGCGGCAAACAGAGGGCTCCAATCAGAGGGCGGCAAACAGAGAGCGGCAAACAGAGGGCGGCAATCAGAGAGCGGGAAACAGATGGACACAAACAAAAGGCGGCAAACCCAGGGCGGCAAACAGAGGGCCCCAAAAACAGAGGGTAGTAAACAGAGGGCGGAAAACAGAGGGCGGCAAACAGAGGGTGACAAACAGAGGGCGGCAAACAGGGCCGCAAACATAGGGCCCCAAACAGTGGGTGGCAAATGGAGGGCAGCAAACAGAGTGCCCCAAACAGAGGGCGGCAAGCAGAGGGCGGCAAACAGAGGGCGGCAAACAGAGGGTGGCAAACAGAGGGAGGCAAACAGAGGGAGGCAAACAGAGGGCGGCAAACTGAGGGAGGCATGCAGCGAGCAGCAAGCAGATGGTGGCAAATGGAGGGCGGCAAACATAGGGTGGCAAACAGACGGCCCCAAAAACAGGGCCCTAAACAGAGGGCAGTAAACAGAGGGAGGCAAACAGAGGGCGACAAACAGAGGGCGGCAAACAGGGCCGCAAACATAGGGCCCCAAACAGTGGGTGGCAAATGGAGGGCAGCAAACAGAGTGCCCGAAACAGAGGGCGGCAAGCAGAGGGCCGCAAACAGATGGCGGCAAACAGAGGGCGGCAAACAGAGGGAGGCAAACAGAGGGCGGCAAACAGAGGGCCCCAAACAGAGGGCGGCAAACAGAGGGCTCCAATCAGAGGGCGGCAAACAGTGGGCGGCAAACAGAGGGCAGCAAAAAGAGGGCGGCAAACACAGGGCCCCAAACAGAGGGCAGCAAACAGAGGGCGGCAAAGAGATGGCTCCAAACAGAGGGTGGTAAACAGAGGGCGGCAAACCGAGGGCGGCAAACAGAGTGCCCCAAACAGAGGGCGGGAAGCAGAGAGCGGCAAACAGAGGGTGACAAGCAGAGAGTGGCAAACATTGGTGGAAAACAGAGGGAGGCAAACAGAGGGAGGCAAACAGAGGACGGCAAACAGAGGGCTGCAAACAGCGGGTGGCAAAGAGAGGGCGGCAAAGAGAGGGCGGCAAAAAGAGGGCGGCAAACGGAGGGCCACAAACAGAGGGCGCCAAACAGAGGGCGGCAAACATAAGGTGGCAAACAGTGGGCCTCAAACAGAGGGCGGCAAACAGAGGGCGCCAAAAAGAAGGCGCCAAACAGAATAGCCGAAACAGAGGGCAGCAAACAGAGGACGGCAAAGAGAGGGCGGCAAACAGAAGGAGGCAAACATAGTACAGCAAAAAGAGGCCGGCAAACAGAGGGCGGCAAACAGAGGGCCCCAAACAGAGGGCGGCGAACAGAGGTTGGCAAACAGTGGGCCCAAACAGATGGCAGCAATCAGAGGACGGCAAACAGTGGGCCCCAAACAGATGGCCTTAAACAGAGGGCAGTAAACAGAGGGCGACAAACAGGGCGGCAAACAGAGGGCGGCAAATAGAGGGAGGCAAACAGAGGGCGGCAAACAGAGGGCCCCAAACAGAGGGTGGCAAACAGAGGGCTCCAATCAGAGGGCGGCAAACAGTGGGCAGCAAACAGAGGGCAGCAAAAAGTGGGCGGCAAACACAGGGCCCCAAACAGAGGGCAGCAAAGAGAGGGCGGCAAAGAGATGGCTCCAAACAGAGGGTGGTAAACAGAGGGCGGCAAACCGAGGGCGGCAAACAGAGTGCCCCAAACAGAGGGCGGGAAGCAGAGAGCGGCAAACAGAGGGTGACAAGCAGAGAGTGGCAAACAGTGGGTGGAAAACAGAGGGAGGCAAACAGAGGGAGGCAAACAGAGGACGGCAAACAGAGGGCGGCAAACAGATGGTGGCAAACAGAGGTCTGCAAAGAGAGTGCAGAAACACAGGGCCCCAAAGAGATGCCCCCAAAATGAGGGCAGTAAACAGAGGCTGGCAAACAGAGGGCGGCAAACAGAGGGCCCCAAACAGAAGGAGGCATTCACAGTGCCGCAAACAGAGGGCAGCAAATGGAGGGCTCCAAACAGAGGGCGGCAAACAGAGGGAGGCTAACAGACGGCGGCAAACAGAGGGTGGCATACACAGTGCATCAAACAGAGGACAGCAAACGGAGGGATCCAAACAGAGGGCGGAAAACAGAGGGAGGCAAACAGAGGGCTGCAAACAGATGGCCCCAAACAGAGGACGGCAAACAGAGGGCCCCAAACAGAGTTCCCCAAACAGAGTGCAATTAACAGAGGGCAGCAAACAGAGGGCGGCAAACAGAGGGCGGTCGTCAGAGGGTGGCAAACAGAGGTACCCAAACAGAAGGTGGCAAACAGAGCGCGGCAAACAGAGGGCGGCAAACAAAGGCCCAAACAGAGGGCAGCAAACAGAGGGTGGCAAGCAGAGCACGGCAAACAGAGGGCTGCAAACAGCGGGTGGCAAAGAGAGGGCGGCAAAGAGAGGGCGGCAAAAAGAGGGCGGCAAACGGAGGGCCACAAACAGAGGGCGCCAAACAGAGGGCGGCAAACATAAGGTGGCAAACAGTGGGCCTCAAACAGAGGGTGGCAAACAGAGGGCGGCAAAAAGAAGGCGCCAAACAGAATAGCCGAAACAGAGGGCAGCAAACAGAGGACGGCAAAGAGAGGGCGGCAAACAGAAGGAGGCAAACATAGTACAGCAAAAAGAGGCCGGCAAACAGAGGGCGGCAAACAGAGGACGGCAAACAGAGGGTGCCAAACAGAGGGCACCAAACAGAGGGCAGCAAACAGAGGGCGGCAAACAGAGGGCCCCAAACAGAGGGCGGCAAACAGAAGGCGGCAAACAGAGGGCGGCAAACAGAGGGCGGCAAACAGAGGTCGGCAAACAGAGGGCCCCAAACCGAGGGCGGCAAACAGAGGGCCCCAATCAGAGGGCAGCAAACAGAGGGCGACAAACAGAGGGTCGCAAACAGAGGGCGGCAAACAGAGGGCGGCAAACAGAAGGCTCCAAACAGAGGCCGGTAAACAGAGGGCGGCAAACAGAGGGCGGCAATCAGAGGAAGGCAAACAGAGGGAGGCAAACAGAGGACGGCAAACAGAGGGCTCCAAACAGAGGACGGCAAAGAGAGGGAGGCACACAGAGGTCGGCATACAGAGGCCGGCAAACACAGGACCCCAAACTGAGGGCAGAAAACAGAGGGCAGCAAACAGAGGTTGGCAAACAGAGGGTGGCATACAGACAGCGGCAAACATCGGGCCCCAAACAGATGGTGGCAAACAGAGGGTGGCAAACAGAGGGCCGCTATCAGAGTGTGGCAATCAGAGGGCAGCAATCAGAGGGCGCCAAACAGAGGGTGGAAAACCGAGGGAGGCAAGCAGAGGGCGGCAAACAGTGGGCGGTAAACAGAGGGACACAAACAGAGGGCGGCAAACAGAGGGCCTCAAACAGAAGGCGGCAAGCAGAGGCCAGCAAAAAGAGGACTGCAGACAGAAGGCAACAAACAGAGGGCGGCAAATAGAGGGCAGCAAACAAAACACCGCTAACAGTGGGTGGCAAACAGAGGGCGGCAAACAGAGGGTGGCAAACGAGGGCGGCAAACAGAGGGCGGCAAACAGAGGCAGGCAAACAGAGGGCGGCAAACAGAGGGAGGCAAACAGAGGGCGGCAAACAGAGGGCGGCAAACAGAGGGCGGCAAACAGAGGGGGCAACAGAGGTCTGCAAAGAGACGGCGGAAACACAGGGCCCCAAAGAGATGCCCGCAAAATGACGGAAGTAAACAGAGGGTGGCAAACAGAGGGCTGCAAACAGAGGGTGGCAAACAGATGGAGGCAAACAGAGGGCGGCAATCAGAGGGTGGCAAACAGATGGAGGCAAACAGAGGGCGGCAATCAGAGGGCAGCAAACAGAGGGCAGAAAAGAGAGGGCCCGAAACAGAGGGCGGGAAACAGAGGGCGGCAATCACATGACGCCAAACAGAGGGCGTTAAACAGAGGGCAGCAAACAGAGGGCGGCCAACATAGTGCAGTAAACAGAGAGACCCAAACAGCGCGCCTCAAACAGAAGGCGGCAAACACAGTCCAGCAAAAAGTGGGCTGCAAACTGAAGGCGATGAACAGAGGGCAGCAAACAGAGGGTGCCAAACAGATGGCCCCAAACAGAGGGCGGCAAACAGAGGGCCCCAAACAGAGTTCCCCAAACAGAGTGCAATTAACAGAGGGCAGCAAACAGAGGGCGGCAAACAGAGGGCGGTCGTCAGAGGGTGGCAAACAGAGGTACCCAAACAGAAGGTGGCAAACAGAGCGCGGCAAACAGAGGGCGGCAAACAAAGGCCCAAACAGAGGGCAGCAAACAGAGGGTGGCAAGCAGAGCACGGCAAACAGAGGGCTGCAAACAGCGGGTGGCAAAGAGAGGGCGGCAAAGAGAGGGCGGCAAAAAGAGGGCGGCAAACGGAGGGCCACAAACAGAGGGCGCCAAACAGAGGGCGGCAAACATAAGGTGGCAAACAGTGGGCCTCAAACAGAGGGCGGCAAACAGAGGGCGCCAAAAAGAAGGCGCCAAACAGAATAGCCGAAACAGAGGGCAGCAAACAGAGGCCGGCAAACAGAGGGCGGCAAACAGAGGGCCCCAAACAGAGGGCGGCGAACAGAGGTTGGCAAACAGTGGGCCCAAACAGATGGCAGCAATCAGAGGACGGCAAACAGTGGGCCCCAAACAGATGGCCCTAAACAGAGGGCAGTAAACAGAGGGCGACAAACAGGGCGGCAAACAGAGGGCGGCAAATAGAGGGCGGCAATCAGAGGTCGGCAGACAGAGGGCGGCAAACAGAGGCGGTAAACAGAGGCCTGCAAAAAGAGGGAGGTAAGGAGAGGGTGGCAAACAGAGTGCGGCAAGCAGAGTGCGGCAAACAGAGGGCGGCAAACTCTGTGCCCCAAAGAGAGGGCGGCAAACAGAGGGAGGCAAACAGCCGGCAGAAAACAGAGGGTGCCAAACAGAGGGTGCCAAACAGAGGGCGGCAAACAGAGGGCACCAAACAGAGGGCCCCAAATGGAAGGCGGCAAACGGAGGGCGGCATTCAGAGGGCGGCACACATGGGGTGGGAAACCGATGTCCCCAAACAGAAGGCGGCAATCAGAGGGCGGCAAACAGAGGACGGCAAACAGAAGGAAGCAAACAGAGGGCGGCAAACAGAGGGCCCCAAACAGAGGGCGACACATAGAGGGCGGCAAACAGAGGGCCCCAAAGAGAGAGCAGAGATCAGTGGGCGGCAAAAAGAGTGCAGCCAACAGAGGGCCACAATCATAGGGCAGCAAACAGAGGGCAGCAAACAGAGGGCGGCAAACAGAGGCGGCAAACAGAGGGTGGCAAACAGAGGGCGGAAACAGAGGGCGGCAAACAGAGTGCCCCAAACAGAGGGTGGCAAACAGAGGGTGGCAAACAGAGGGATGTAGACAGAGTGCGGCAGCAGAAGGGGGCAAATAGAGGGTGGCAAACAGAGGGCAGCAAACAGAGGGCGGCAAACAGAGGACGGCAAACAGAAGGCGGCAAACAGAGGGTGGCAAACAGAGGGCACCAAACAGAGGGCGGCAAAGAGAGTGCGGCAAATAGAGAGCAGCAAGAAGGGAACGGCAAACAGAGGACAGCAATTAATGGGCGGAAAAAAGTGGGCGGCAAACAGAGGGCTCTAAACAGCGGGTGGCAAACAGAGGGCAGGAAACAGAGGGAGACAAACAGAGGGCGGCAAACAGAGGGCAGCAAACACAGGGCGGCAAAATTAGGGTGGCAAACAGAGGGCGGCAAATAACGTGCAGCAAACGGAGGGCAGCAATCAGAGGGCACTGATCATAGGGTGGCAATCAGAGGGCAGCACACAATGGGCGGCAAACAGAGGGCTCCAAACAGAGGGTGGCAAACAGATGGAGGCAAACAGAGGGCGGCAAACAGAGGGTGGCAAACAGAGAGCGGAAAACAGGGGGTGGCAAATAGAGGGCGGCAAACAGAGGGCCCCAACCAGAAGGAGGCAAACAGAGGGCGGCAAACAGATGGGCCCCAAACACAGGGTGGCAAACAGAGGGCAGCAAAGAGAGAGCAGCAAACAGATGGCTCCAAACAGAGGGCTGTAAAAAGAGGGCGGCAAACAGAGGGCGGCAAACAGAGTGCCCCAAACAGAGGGCGGCAAGCAGAGGCCGGCAAACAGAGGGTGGCAAACAGAGGGCGGCAAACAGAGGGCGGCAAACAGAGGGCGGGAAACAGAGGGCGGCAAACAGAGTGCCCCAAACAGAGGGCGGCAAGCAGAGGCCGGCAAACAGAGGGAGGCAAATAGAGGGAGGCAAACAGAGGGCGGCAAACAGAGGGCGTCAAACAGAGGGCAGTAAACGGAGGGCTGCAAACAGAGGGCTGCAAACAGAGGGCGGCAAACATAGGGCCCCAAACAGAGGGCGACAAAGACAGTGCGGCAAACAGAGGACGGTAAACAGAGGGCCCCAAACAGAGGACGGCATACGGAGGATGGCAATCAGAGGGTTGCAAACAGAGGGAGGCAAACAGACGGTGGCAAACAAAGGGCGGTAGCAGAGGGACCCAAACAGAGGGCAGCAAACAGAGGGCGACAAAAAGAGGGCAGCAAACAGAGGCCCTCAAACACAATACGGCAAACGGAGGCCGGCAAAAAACGGGCTGCAAACAAAACGCGACAAACAGAGGGCGGCAAACAGAGGGCCGTAAACAGAGGGCCGCAAACAGAGTGCAGTTAACGGAGGGCGGCAAAGTGAGGGCGGCAAACAGAGGTCGGTAAACAGAGGGCAACAAACAGAGGGGAGCAAACAGTGTGTGGCAAACAGAGGGATCCAAACAGAACGCGGCCAGCAGAGTGCGGCAAACAGAAG
Source organism: Sphyrna mokarran (assembly GCA_024679065.1). Lineage (NCBI taxonomy): Eukaryota > Metazoa > Chordata > Chondrichthyes > Carcharhiniformes > Carcharhinidae > Sphyrna > Sphyrna mokarran. The sequence goes on along the minus strand of JAGIQG010000051.1, from coordinate 142,272 downwards.
GCGGCAAACAGAGGGCGGCAAACATAGGGCGCAAACAGAGGGCGGCAAACAGAGGGTGGCAATCAGAGGGCCCCAAACAGAAGGTGGCAATCAGAGGGCAGCAAACAGAGGGCGGAAAAAAGAGGGCCGCAAACATAGCGTCCAAACAAGAGGGCGGCAAACAGAGGGCGGCAAACATAGGGCCCCAAACAGAGGGCGGCAAACAGAGGGCGGCAATCAGGGGGCCCCAAACAGAAGGTGGCAATCAGAGGGCAGCAAACAGAGGGCGGCATATTGAGGGCGGTAAACAGAGGGACCCACACAGAAGGCGGCAAACAGAGGGCGGAAAACAGAGGTCGGCAAAAAGAGGGTGATAACAGAGGACCTCAAACAGAAGGCGGCAAACTGAGGCTGGCAAACAGCGGGGAGCAAACAGAGGGAGGCAAACAGATGGAGCCAAACAGAGGATGGCAAACAGAGGGCGGCAAATAGAGGGCAGCAAACAGATAGCGGCAAACAGAGGGCAGCAAATAGAGGGGGTCAAAGAAAGGACCCAAACAGAGGACAGCAGAGGGTGGCAAACAGAATGAGACAAACAGAGGGCGGCAAACAAAGGGTGGCAAGCAGAGGGCGGAAAACAGAGGGCGCTAAACTGAGTGCCCCAAAATGAAGGCCCCAAATAGAGGGCAGTAGACAGAGTGCGGCAAACAGAGTGCAGGAACGAGAGAGCGGCAGACAGAGGGCGGCAAACAGAGGGCGGCAAACAGAGGATGGCAAACAGAGGGTGGCAAACAAAGGACCCAAACAGAGGGCAGCAGTGGGGGGGAAAGAGAGCGTGGAAAATAGAGTGCGGCAAACAGAGGGCGGCAAACAGAGGGCGGCAAACAGAGGGCGGCAAACAGAGGGCGGCAAACAGAGGATGGCAAACAGAGGGTGCCAAACAGCGGGCACCAAACAGAGGGCAGCAAACAGAGGATGGCAAACAGAGGGCCCCAAACAGAGGGCGGCAAACAGAATGAGGCAAACTTAGGGTGGCAAACAGAGGGCGGCAAACAGAGGTCGGCAAACAGAGGGCCCCAATCCGAGGGCGGCAAACAGAGGGCCCCAAACAGAGGGCAGCAAACAGAGGGCGACAAACAGAGGGTCGCAAACAGAGGGCAGAATACAGAGGGCAGCATACAGAGGGCGGCAAACAGAAGGCTCCAAACAGAGGCCGGTAAACAGAGGGCGGCAATCAGAGGAAGGCAAACAGAGGGAGGCAAACAGAGGACGGCAAACAGAGGGCTCCAAACAGAGGACGGCAAAGAGAGGGAGGCAAACAGAGGTCGGCATACAGAGGCCGGCAAACACAGGACCCCAAACTGAGGGCAGAAAACAGAGGGCAGCAAACAGAGGTTGGCAAACAGAGGGTGGCATACAGACGGCGGCAAACACAGGGCCCCAAACAGAGGGCAGCAAACAGAGGGCAGCAAAGAGATGGCTCCAAACAGAGGGTGGTAAACAAAGGCCCCAAACCGAGGGCGGCAAACAGAGTGCCCCAAACAGAGGGCGGCAAGCAGATAGCGGCAAACAGAGGGTGACAAACAGAGGGTGGCAAACAGTGGGTGGAAAACAGAGGGAGGCAAACAGAGGGAGGCAAACAGAGGGCGGCAAACAGAGGGCGGCAATGAGAGGGCGGCAAATAGAGGGCCCCAAACAGTGAGCCCCAAACAGAGGTCGACAAGGAGAGGGCGGAAAACAGAGGACGGCAAAGTGAGGGCCCCAAACAGAGGGCGGCAAACAGAGGGCTCCAATCAGAGGGCGGCAAACAGAGAGCGGCAAACAGAGGGCGGCAAACAGGGCCGCAAACATAGGGCCCCAAACAGTGGGTGGCAAATGGAGGGCAGCAAACAGAGTGCCCCAAACAGAGGGCGGCAAGCAGAGGGCGGCAAACAGAGGGCGGCAAACAGAGGGCGGCAAACAGAGGGCGGCAAACAGAGGGCGGCAAACAGAGGGCCCCAAACAGAGGGCGGCAAACAGAGGGCTCCAATCAGAGGGCGGCAAACAGTGGGCGGCAAACAGAGGGCGGCAAAAAGAGGGCGGCAAACACAGGGCCCCAAACAGAGGGCAGCAAACAGAAGGCGGCAAAGAGATGGCTCCAAACAGAGGTTGGTAAACAGAGGGCGGCAAACCGAGGGCGGCAAACAGAGTGCCCCAAACAGAGGGCGGGAAGCAGAGAGCGGCAAAAAGAGGGTGACAAGCAGAGAGTGGCAAACAGTGGGTGGAAAACAGAGGGAGGCAAACAGAGGGAGGCAAACAGAGGACGGCAAACAGAGGGCGGCAAACAGATGGCGGCAAACAGAGGTCTGCAAAGAGAGTGCAGAAACACAGGGACCCAAAGAGATGCCCCCAAAATGAGGGCAGTAAACAGAGGCTGGCAGCAGAGGGCTGCAAACAGAGGGTGGCAAACAGATGGAGGCAAACAGAGGGCGGCAATCAGAGGGCAGCAAACAGAGGGCAGAAAAGAGAGGGCCCAAAACAGAGGGCGGGAAACAGAGGGCGGCAATCACATGACGCCAAACAGAGGGTGTTAAACGGAGGGCGGCAAACAGAGGGCGGCCAACATAGTGCAGTAAACAGAGAGACCCAAACAGAGGGCCTCAAACAGAAGGCGGCAAACACAGTCCAGCAAAAAGTGGGCTGCAAACTGAAGGCAATGAACAGAGGGCAGCAAACAGAGGGTGCCAAACAGATGGAGTCAAACAGAGGGCGTCAAACAGCAGGCAGCACACAGAGGGCAGCAAACGGAGGGCGGTAAACAAGGGGGAACCAAACAGAGGGCGGAAAAAAGGGGTCGGCAAACAGAGGGCGGCAAACAGAGGGCAGCAAACAGAAGGTGGCAAGCAGAGGAGGCAAAAAGAGTGCGGCAAACAGAGGGCAGCAAATAGCGGGCGGCAAACAGAGGGCCCAAAACAGTGGGCGGCAAACAGGGGGCGATAAACAGAAGGTGGCAAACAGAGGTAGGAAAACAGAGGGAGCCAAATAGAAGGCAGCAAACAGAGGGCGGCATACAGAGGGCGACAAACACAGGTTCCCAGCAGAGTGCCCCAAACAGAGGGCAGCAAACAGAGGGCGGCAAACAGGGCGGGAAACAGAGGGAGGCCAACAGAAGATGGCAAACAGAGGGCCCCAAACAGGGGGCTGCAAACAGAGGGCGGCAAACAGAGGGCCCCAAAACAGAGGGCCCCAAACAGAAGGAGGCATTCACAGTGCCGCAAACAGAGGGCAGCAAACGGAGGGCTCCAAACAGAGGGCGGCAAACAGAGGGAGGCTAACAGACGGCGGCAAACAGAGGGTGGCATACACAGTGCATCAAACAGAGGACAGCAAACGGAGGGATCCAAACAGAGGGCGGAAAACAGAGGGAGTCAAACAGAGGGCGGCAAACAGAGGCGGCAAACAGACAGCGGTTAACAGAGGGACCCAAACAGAAGGGCGGCAAACAGAGGGCGGCAAACAGAGGGCGACAAACATAGGGCAGTAAACAGAGGGCGGCAAACATGGGGGGGCAAACAGAGAGCGGAAAACAGAGGACGACAAACTGAGGGCGGCAAACAGAGGGCTGCAAACTGATGTCCCCAAACGGAGGGTGGCAAGCAGAGCGCGGCAAACAGAGGGCGGCAAACAGAGTGCCCCAAACAGACGGCAGCAAACAGATGGCGGCAAACATACGGCGGCAAACAGATGGAGGCAAACAGAGGATGGCAAATAGAGGGCGGAAAACAGAGCGCAGCAAACAGAGTGCAGCTAAGAGCGAGCGGCAAACAGAAAGTGGCATACAGAGGGAGGCAAATAGAGGGCGGCAAAGAGAGGGCGGCAAACAGAGGGGCCCAAAAAGAGGTCCCAACCAAAGGGCAGTAAACAGAGGACGGCAAACAGAGTGCGGCAGAGGGCGGCAAACAAAGGGCCCCAAACAGAGGGTGGCAAACAGGGGGCAGCAAAAAGAGGGCACCAAACAGAGGGCCCCAAATAGAGGGCAGTAAACAGAGGCTGGCAAACAGAGGGCGGCAAACAGATGGCGGCCAGCAGAGGGCGGCAAACAGAGGGCAGCAAACAGCTGGCGGCAAACAGAGGGCCCAAAACAGAGGGCCCCAAACAGAGCACAGTGAAGAGAGGGCAACAAACAGAGGGCGGCAATCAGAGTGCCCCAAACAGAGTGCTGCAAATAGAGGGCAGCAAAGAGATCGGCAAACAGAGGGTCACAAACAGAGGGCGGCAAGCAGAGTGCACCAAACAGAGGGTGGCAAGCAGAGGGCGGCAAACAGAGGGAGGCAAACAGAGAGCGGCAAACAGAGGGCGGCAAACAGAGGGAGGCAAACAGAGGGCGACAAACAGAGGGCGGCAAACAGAGGGCAGCAAACAGAGGGCAGCAAACTTAGGGCCCCAAACAGAGAGCGGCAAACGGGTGGTGGCAAAAAGAGGGCCCCAAACAGAGGGCAGCAAACAGAGGGCGGCAAGCAGACGGCGACAAACAGAGGGCCGTAAACATAGGGAGGCAAACAGAGCGAGCCAAACTGAGGGCGGTAAACAAAGGGTGGAAAACGGAGGGAGCCAAACAGAAGGCGGCAAACAGAGGGCGGGAAACAGAGGGCCCCAAACAGAGTGCTCCAAACAGAGGGCGGCAAACAGAGGGTGCCAAACAGAGTGCTCCAAACAGAGGGCAGCAAACAGAGGACGGCAAACAGAGGACTCCAAACAGAAGGTGGCAAACAGAAGGAGTCAAACATAGGGCGGCAAACAGAGGCCGGCAAACAGAGGCCGCAAACAGAATGCAGCAAACAGAGGCCCCCAAACAGATGGTGGCGAACAGACGGTGGCAAACAGAGGCCGGCAAACAGAGGGTGGCAAATAGAGGGCGGCAAATAGAGGGCGGCAAATGGAGGGTGGCAAACAGAGAGGAGCAAACAGAGGGCCCCAAACAGAAGGTGGCAAACAGAGGGCAGCATACAGAGAGTGGTAAACAGAGCACGGCAAACAGAGTGACCCAAACAGAGGGCGGCAAACAGAATGCGGCAAACAACGCAAGGCAAACAGAGGGCGGCAAACAGTGGGCGGCAAACAGAGGGCGAAAATCAGAGGGCGGCAAAGTGAGTGAGGCAAACAGAGGGAGGCAAAGAGAGGGCAGCAAACAGAGGGCTCCAAACAGAGGGCGGCAAACAGAGTGCCCCAAACAGAGGGCGGCCAGCAGTGGGCGGCAAAGAGTGGGCGGCAAACTGAGTGAGGGAAACAGAGGGAGGCAAACAGAGGGCGGCAAACAGAGGGCGGCAAACAGACGGCGGCAAACATAGGATCCCAAACAGTGGGCGGCAAACAGAGGGCGGCAAACATAGGGCCCCAAACAGAGGTCAGCAAACAGAGGGCGGCAATCAGAGGGCCCCAAACAGAAGGCGGCAATCAGTGGGCGCAAACAGAGGGCAGTAAACAGAGGGACCCACACAGAAGGCGGCAAACAGAGGGCAGAAAACAGAGGGCGGCAAATCGGGGGCGGATAACAGGGGGCCTCAAACAGGAGGCGGCAAACAGTGGCCGGCAAACAGAGGGCAGCAAACAGAGGGAGGCAATCAGTTGGGGCCAAACAGAGGGCGGCAAACAGAGGGCGGCAAACAGACAGCGGCAAACAGAGGGCGAAAATACAGGGGGTCAAACAAAGGACCCAAACAGAGGACAGCAGAGGGTGGCAAACAGAGCACGGCAAACACAGGGCGGCAAACAGAGGGCATCAAACAGTTGGTGGCAAACAGAGAGCTGCAAACAGAGGGTTGCAAATAGAGGGGGGAAAAAAAGGACAAAAGCAGAGGGCAGCAGAGGGTCGCAAACAAAGCGCGGCAAACAGAGGGCGGCAAAGAGAGGGCGGCAAAGAGAGGGCGCGAAACAGAGTGCCCCTAAAAGAGGGCACCAAACAGAGGGCAGTAAACAGAGGGTGGCAAACGGAGTGCGGCAAACAGAGCGCGGTAAAGAGAGGGCGGCAAACAGATGGCGGCAAACAGAGAGCGGCAGACAGAGGGCGCTAAACACAGTACCCCAAACAGAGGGCGGCAAACAGAAGGAGGCAAACAGAAGGAGGCAAACATCGGGCTCCAAGCAGACAGCGGCAAACAGAGGGTGGCAAACAGAGTGCCCTAAACAGAGGGCAGGAAACAGAGGGCGGCAAACAGAGGGCTGGAAACAGATGGCCACAAAGAGAGGGCGGCATACAGAGGGCGGCAAACAGAGGGCGGCAAACAGAGGGCCCCAAACAGAAGGCAGAAAACAGAGGGCAGAAAACAGAGGGAGGCAAAAAGAGGACGGCAAACAGAGGGTGTAAAACAGAGGGCCCCAAACAGAGTGCATTTAACAGTGGGCGTCAAACAGAGTGCATTTAACAGAGGGTGTCAAACAAAGGGCTGCAAACAGATAGCCGCGAACTCAGGGCCCCAAAGAGAGGGCGGCAAACAGAGGGCTCCAAACAGAAGGTGGCAAACGGATAGAGGCAAACATAGGGTGGCAAACAGTGTGCCCCAATCAGAGGGCCCCAAACAGGGGGCAGCAAACAGAGGGCGGCACAAGAGGGCGACAAAAAGAGGGCAGCAAACATAGGGCTGGAAACAGATGGCCACAAACAGAGGGCTGCAAACAGAGGGCCCCAAACAGAAAGCAGCAAACAGAGGGCGGAAAACAGAGGGAGGAAAAAAAAAGGACGGTCTTCAGAGGGCGGCAAAGAGAGGGCGGCAAAGAGAGGGCGGCAAACAGAGGGCCCCAAACAGAGGGCAGCAAACAGAGGGCGGCAAACAGAGGTCAGCAATAGTGGGCGGCAAACACAGGGCCCCAAACAGAGGGCAGCAAACAGAGGGCGGCAAACAGAGGGCTGCAAATAGAGAGGGGCAAACAAAGGACCCAAAAAGAGGGCAGCAGAAGGCGGCAAACACAACGCCGCAAACAGAGGGTGGCAAACAGAGCGCAGCAAACTGAGGGCAGAAAACAGACGGCCCCAAACAGAGGGCGGAAAACAGAGGGTGGCAAACAGAGTGCGGCAAACAGAGTGCGGCAAAGAGAGTGCCCCAATCAGAGGTCAGCAAACAGACGGCGCCAAACAGTGGTAGCCAAACATGCGGTGGCAAACAGAGGGTAGCAAACAGAAGGGCAACAAACAGAGGGCCCCAAACAGAAGGCGGCAAACCGAGGGCAGCAAACAGAGGGCGGCAAATGGAGAGAGGGAAACAGAGTGTGGCAAACAGAGGGTGGCAAACAGAGGGAGAGAAAGAGAGGGTGGCAAACAGAGGGCAGCAAACAGAGGGCCCCAACCAGAAGGTGGCAACCAAGTGCAGAAAACAGAGGGTGGCAAACAGAGGGCCCCAAACAGAGGCGTCAATAAGAGGGCGGCAAACAGAGGGAGGAAAAAGAGGACGGTAAACAGAGGGCGGCAAACAGAGGGTGGCAAACAGTGGGCGGCAAAGAGAGGGCCCCAAACAGAGGGCCCCAAACAGAGGGCAGTAAACAGAGAGTTGTAAACAGACGGCGGCAAACAGAGGGCCCCAAACAGAGGACGTCAAACTAAGGGCAGCAAACAGTGGGCGGCAAACAGAGGGCGACAAACAGAGGGTGGCAAACCGAGGTCCCCAAACAGAGGGCATTAAACAGCGGAAGGCAAACAGAGTGCGGAAAACAGACGGCGGCAAACGGAGGGCGGCAATCAGAGGGCCCCAAAGGGAGGGCAGAAAACGGAGGATGGCAAACAGAGGACGGCAAGCAGAGGGAAGGAAACAGAGGGTGGCAAACAGAGGGCGGCAAACAGAGGGAGGGAAACAGAGGGCGGCAAACAGAGGGCGGCAAACAGAGGGCGGCAAACAGAGGGCGGCAAACAGAAGGCGGCAGACAGAGGGCAACAAACTTAGGGCGGCAAACAGAGCGCAGCAAACAGAGGGATGCAAACAGAGGGATGCAAACAGAGGGTGGCAAACAGAGGAAGGCAAACATAGGGCGGCAAAGAGAAGGCGGGAAACAGCCTGCGGCAAACAGAGGGTGGCAAACAGAGGGCGGCAAACGGACGGCGGCAAACAGAGGGCCCCAAATAGAAGGCGGCAAACAGAGGGCAGCAAACAGTGCGCGGCGAACAGAGGGAGGCAAACAGAGGGCATCAAACAGAGAGCAGCAAACAGCGGGCGGCAAACAGTGGGCCCCAAGCAGAGGGCGGCAAACAAAGGCCCCAAACAGAGGGCAGCAAACAGAGGGTGGCAAAAGACGATGGCAAACAGAGGACTGCAAACAGAGGGTGGCAAACAGAGGGCGGCAAACAGAGTGCCCCAATCAGAGGGCAGCAAACAGACGGCACGAAACAGAGGTCGGCAAACGTAGGGCGGCAAACAGCGTGCGGCAAACAGAGGGTGGCAAACAGAGGGCAGCAAACGGACGGCGGCAAAAAGAGGGCCCCAAATAGAAGGCGGCAAACAGAGGGAGGCAATCAGAGGGAGGCAAACAGAGGGCGTCAAACAGAGAGCAGCAAACAGAGGGCGGCAAACAAAGGCCCCAAACAGAGGGCAGCATACAGAGGGCGGCAAAAGACTGTGGCAAACAGAGGGCTGCAAACAGAGGGCGGCAAACAGCGGGCGGCAAACAGAGTGCGGCATACCGAGGTCCCCAAACAGAGGGCGTCAAACAGCGGAAGGCAAACAGAGTGCGGCAAACAGAGGGCGGCAAACAGATGGCGGCAATCAGAGGGCCCCAAACAGAAGGCAGCAAACAGAGGACGGCAAGCAGAGGGTGGCAAACAGAGGGAGGGAAACAGAGGGTAGCAAACAGAGGGTGGCAAACAGAGGGAGGGATACAGAGGGCGGCAAACAGAGGGCGGCAAACAGAGGGCGGCACACAGAGGGAGAGAAACAGAAGGGTTGCAAACAGAGGGCGGCAAACAGAGGGTGGCAAACAGAGTGCGGCAAACGGTGGGCCCCAAACAGAAGGCGGCAGACAGAGGGCAAAAAACTGAGGGCGGCAAACAGAGTGCAGCAAACAGAGGGATGCAAACAGAATGCGGAAAACATAGGGCGGCAAATAGAGAGCGGCAAACAGTGGACGGCAAACAGAGGCTCCAAACAGAGGGCCCCAAACAGAGGGCAGTAAACAGAGGGCGGCAAACAGAGTGTGGCTATCTGAGGCGGCAAACAGATGTTGGCAAACAGAGGGACCCAAACAAAGAGCGGCAAACAGAGGCCGGCAAACAGAGGGCCCCAAACAGAGGGCGTCAAACAGATGGCAGCAAACAGAGGGCGGCAAACAGAGTCGGCAAACAGAGGGCGGCAAACAGAATGCCGCAAACCGAAGGCGGCAAACAGTGGGCGGTAAACAGATTGCAGCAAACAAAGGGCGGCAAACAGAGGGACCCAAACAGAAGGCAGCAAACAGAGGGCGCCAAAAAGATGGCAGTAAACAGAGGGCGGCAAACAGAGGGCGACATACAGAAGGTGGCAAACATAGTGCCCCAATCAGAGGTCAGCAAACAGACGGCGCCAAACAGACGGTGGCAAACATAGAGCGGAAAACAGCGGGCGGTAAACAGAAGGCGGCAAACAGAGGGCGGCAAACAGAAGGTGGCAAACAGAGGGCGGCAAACAGAGTGCGGCAAACAGGGGGCGGCAAACTGAAAGCAGCAAACAGAACTGTGACAAACAGAGGGCGGCAAACAGGGGGCCGCAAACAGGGGCGGCAAACTGAAAGCAGCTAACACAACCGTGACAAACAGAGGGCGGCAAACAGAGGGCAATGAACAGGGGGCTCCAAACAGAGGGCAGCAAAAGATTGCGGCAAACACAGGGTGGCAAAAAGAGGGACCCAAACAGAGTGCCCCAAACAGAGGGCAGTAAACAGGGGGCGGCAAACAGAGTGCAGCAAACAGAGGGATGCAAACAGAGGGCGGCAAACAGAGGGCACCCAAAAAGAGCGCCCCAAACAGAGGGCCCGAAACAGAGGGCAGTAAACAGAGGGCGGCAAACAGACCGCAACATGCAGAGGGATACAAACAGCGGGCTCCAAACAGAGAGCGGCAAACATTGGGCACCAAACAGAGGGCGGCAAAAAGCGGGCGGCAAACAGAGGGTGGGAAACAGAGGGCCCCAAACAGAGAGCGGAAAACAGGGCGGCAAACAGAGGGCGACAAACAGAGTGCCACAATTCGAGGTCAGGAAACAGACGGCGCCAAACAGAAGGTGGCAAACATAGAGCGGAAAACAGAGGGCGGTAAACAGAAGGCGGCAAATAGAGGGCGGCAAACAGAGGGCGCCAAACAGAGGGCGGAAAACAGAGGGCGGCAAACAGAGTGTGGCAAACTGAGGCGGCAAACACATGTTGGAAAACAGAGGGACCCAAACAAAGGGCGGCAAACAGAGGGCGGCAAAGATAGGGCGTCAAACAGATGGCTGCAAACAGAGGGTGGCAAACAGAGCTCGGCAAACAGAAAGCCGCAAACCGAAGGTGGCAAACAGTGGGCGGCAAACAGATTGCGGCAAACAGAGGGACCCAAACAGAAGGCGGCAAACAGAGGGCGGCAAACAGAGGGATGCAAACAGAGGGATGCAAACAGAGGGCTACAAACAGAGGGCGGCAAACAGAGGGCCCCAAACAGAGGGCGGAAAACAGAGGGAAGCAAACAGAGGGCAGTAAACAGAGGGCGGCAAACAGAGCGCAGCAAAGAGATGGATGCAAACAGAGGGCGGCAAAGAGAGGGTGGCAAACAGAGTGCCCAAAACTGAGGTTACCAAACAGACCGTGCCCAAAACAGAGGGCAGCAAACAGAGGGCAGCAAACAAAGGGCCGCAAATAGAGGGCGGAAAACAGAGGGTGGCAAACAGAGTGCGGCAAACAGAAGACGCCAAACAGACTGCCCCAAACAGAAGGCAGCAAACAGAGGGCAACAAACTGAGGGCAGCAAAGAGAGGGATGCAAAGAGAGGGCGGCAAACAGAGGGCAGCAAACAGAGGGAGGGAAAAAGAGGGCGGCAAACAGAGGGCGGCAAACAGAGGGTGGCAAACAGAGGCCTCAAACAGAGGGCAACAAACAGAGGGAGCAAACAGACCGCGGCAAACAGAGGGCAGCAAACAGAGGGCCCCAAACAGAGGGCCACAAACAGAGGGCCGCAAACAGAAGGTGGCAAACACAGGGCCCCCAACGGAGGGCGGAAAACAGAGGGTGGCAAACAGAGGGCCCCAAACAGAGGGCCTCAAACAGAGGGAAGCAAACAGAGAGCGGCAAACAGATGGCAGCAAACAGAGGGCGGCAAACAGAGGGCCCCAAACAGAGGGCACCAAACAGAGGGCAGTAAACAGAGGGCGGCAAACACAGCGCAGCAAACAGAGGGATGCAAACAGAAGGCGGCAAACTGAGGGCACCAAACAGAGGGAGACAAACAGAGGGCAGCAAACAGAGGGCGGCAAAGAGAGTGTCCCAATCAGAGGTCAGCAAACAGACGGCGCCAAACAGACGGAGGCAAACATAGGGTGGCAAACAGAGGGCCCCAAACAGAAGGCGGCAAAGAGAAGGTGGCAAACAGAGGGCCCCAAACAGAGGGTGGCAAACAGAAGGCGGCAAAGAGAAGGCGGCAAACAAAGGGCACCAAACAGAGGGGGGAAAAAAGAGGACGGCAAACAGAGGGTGGCAAAAAGAGGGTGGCAAACAGAGGGACCAAACAGAGGGCAGCAAACAGAGGGCGGTCTAAAGAGGGCAGCAAACAGAGGGTGGCAAGCATTGGCCCCAAACAGAAGGAGCCAAACAGAGGGCCCCAAACAGAGGGTGGCAAACAGAGGGTGGCAAACAGAGGGCGGCAAACAGGGGGCGGCAAACTGAAAACAGCAAACAGAACTGTGACAAACAGAGGACTGCAAACAAAGGGCAACGAACAGGGGGCTCCAAACAGAGGGCCCCAAACAGAGGGCTTTAAACAGAGGGTGGCAAACAGAGGGCCCAAAAAAGAGGGCGGCAAACAGAGGGCCCCAAACAGAGGGCGGCAAACAGAGGGTGGGAAACAGAGTGCAGCAAACAGGGGGCAGCAAACTGAAAGCAGTAAACAGAACCATGACAAACAGAGGGCCCCAAATAAAGGGCGACGAACACGGGGCTCCAAACAGAGGGCCCCAAACAGAGGGCAGTAAACAGAGGGTGGCAAACAGAGGTTGGCAAACAGAGGGCGGCAAACAGAAGGTGGCAGGTAGAGGACAGCAAACCGTGGGCCCCAAACAGAGGGTGTCAAACAGTGGTCCCCAAACAGAGGGAGGTATACAACGGGCGGCAAACAGAGTGCGCAAAAAGAGGGCGGCAAACGGAGGGCGGCAAACAGAGGGCCCCAAACAGAGGGCAGCAAAAAGAGAGCCCCAAACACAGGGCGGCAAACACAGGGCGGCAAAATAAAGGCCACAAACAGAGGGCAGAAAGCAGAGGGCCCCAAACAGAGGGCGGAAAACAGAGGATGGCAAAAAGAAGGTGGCAAAAGAGGGCGGCAAACACAGGGCAATAAAGAGGGGTCGGCAAACAGAGGGCGTATACAGAGGTCGGCAAACTGAGGGCGGCAAGCAGAGGGCCCCAACACAGGGCCATAAACTGAGGGCAGTAATCAGAAGGCGGCAAACAGCAGGCGGCAAACAGAAGGCGGCAAAAAGAGGGCCCCAAACTGAGGGCGGAAATCAGTGGACGGCAAACGGAGGGCAGTAAACACAGGGCGGCAAACAGAGTGCGGCAAACAGAGGGCAACAAATGGAGGGCGGCAAAAAGAGGGCGGAAAACAGAGTGCGGCAAACAGAGGGCCCCAAACAGAGGGCGGCAAATAGATGGCGGCAAACAGAGGTCCCCAAAGAGAGCACGGAATACAGAGGGCGGCAAACAGAGGGCGACAAACAGAGGGCGGCAAACAGAAGGCCCCAAACAGAAAGCGGCAAAGAGCAGGCGGCAAACAGAGTGCCGCAAACAGAGGGTGGCATACAGACACGGCAAACAGAGGGCCGCAAACAGAGGGCAGTAATCAGAGATCGGCAAAGAGAGGGCGGCAATCAAAGGGCGGCAAACAGAGGGCGGCAAACTGAGCGCACCAAACAGAGTGCAGTAAACAGAGGGCAGTAAACAGAGGGCGGCAAACAGAGGGCGGCAAAAAGAGGGCGGGAAACAGAGGGTGGCAAACAGAAGGCAGCAAACAAAGAGCCCCAAACAGAGGGCGCCAAAGAGCAGGCGGGAAAAGTCGACGGCAAACACAGAGTGATAAGTATAGGGCGGTAAACAGAGGGCGGCAAACAGACGACCCAAAACAGAGCGCGGCAAACATAGGGCGGCATACTGAGGGCGGCAAAGAGAGGGCCCCAAACAGAGGGCCTCAAACAGAGGGCGGCAAACAGGGGGCGGCATTCAGAGGGCTCAAATCAGAGGGCGGTAAACAGAGGGTGGCAAACAGAGAGCGGCAAACAGAGGGTGGCAAACAGAGGGCCCCAAACAGAAGGCTGCAAACAGAGGGCGGCAAACAGAGGGAGGCAAACAGAGGGTGGCAATCAGGGTGCGGAAAACAGAGGGCGGCAAACAGAGGGAGGCAAACAGAGGGCGGCAAACAGAGGGCGGCAAACAGAGGGCGGCAAACAGAGGGCGGCAAACAGAGGGCGGCAAACAGAGGGCGGCAAAACAGAGGGCCAAAAACACAGGGCCAAAAACACAGGGCCAAAAACAGAGGGCCAAAAACAGGGGGCCAAAAACAGAGGGCGGCAAACAGAGGGCGGCAAACAGAGGGCGGCAAACAGAGGGCGGCAAACAGAGGGCGGCAAACAGAGGGCCCCAAACAGAGGGCAGTAAACAGAGGGCGGCAAACACAGTGCAGCAAACAGAGGGCGGCAAACAGAGGGCGGCAAACAGAGGGCGGCAAACAGAGGGCGGCAAACAGTGTGCGGCAAACAGGGGGCGGCAAACAGAGGGCGGCAAATAGAGGGCGGCAAACGGAGTGCGGCAAACAGAGGGCGGCAAACAGAAGGCGGCAAACAGAAGGCGGCAAACAGAGTGCAGCAAACAGGAGGCGGCAAACAGAGGGCGGCAAACAGAGGGCGGCAAACACATTGCGGCAAACAGAGGGAGGCAAAAAGAGGATGGCAATTAGAGGGAGGGTAACAGAGGGCGGAAAACAGAGGGCGGCGAACAGAGTGTGGCAAACAGAGGACGGCCAACAGAGTGTAGCAAACAGAGGGCGGCAAATAGAGGGCGGCAAACAGAGGGCGATAACACAGGGCCCCAAACAGAGGGCAGTAAACATAGGGCGGCAAGCAGAGTGCGGCACACGGAGGGCGGCATACAGAGGGCGGCAAACAGAGGGAGGCAAACAGAGGGCAGCAAGCAGAGGGCGGCAAACAGACGACCCCAAACAGAGGGCGGCAAACATAGGGCGGCATACTGAGGAGGGCAAACAGAGGGCACCAAACAGAGGGCATCAAACAGAGGGCGGCAAACATGGGATGGCAATCCGAGATCGGCAAAGAGAGGGCCCAAACAGAGGGCGGCAAAAAGAGGGCCGCAAACAGAGGTCGGGAAACAGAGGGCGGCAATCAGAGGGCGGCAAAGAGTGCGGCAAACAGAGGGCCCCAAAGAGAGGGCACCATACAGAGGGCGGCAGACAGAGGGAGGCAAACGGAGTGTGGCAAACAGGAGGCAGCAAACAGAGGGTGGCAAACATAGGGCGGCATACTGAGGGCGGCAAAGAGAGGGCCCTAAATAGAGGGCCTCAAACAGAGGGCGGCAAACAGGCGGCGGCATTCAGAGGGCTCGAAACAGTGGGCGGTAAACAGAGGGCGGCAAACAGAGGACACCAAACAGAGGGTGGCAAACAGAGAGCGGCAAACAGAGGGTGGCAAACAGGGGCCGGGAAACAGAGTGCGGCAAACAGAGGGGGACAAACAGACATCGGCATAAAGAGGGCGGCAATCAGATTGCCCCAAACAGTGGTCAGCAAACAGAGGGTGACAAACAGAGGGCAGCAAACAGAGGGCGGCAAACATAAGGCTCCAAACAGAGGGCACCAAACAGAAGGCGGCAAACAGAGGGCGGCAAACAGAGTGCGGCAAACAGAGGGCCCAAAAGACAGGGCACCAAACAGAGGGCGGCAAACAGAGGGAGGCAAACGGTGTGCGGCAAACAGAAGGCGGCCAACTGAGGGCGACAAACATAGGGCGGCATACTGAGGGCGGCAAAGAGAGGGCCCCAAACAGAGGGCCTCAAACAGAGGGCGGCAAACAGGGGGCGGCATTCAGAGGGCTCAAAACAGTGGGACGTAAACAGAGGGCGGCAAACAGAGGGCGGCAAACAGAGGACACCAAACAGAGGGTGGCAAACAGAGAGCGGCAAACAGAGGGTGGCAAACAGAGGCCGGGAAACAGAGTTCGGCAAACAGAGGGGGACAAACAGACATCGGCATACAGAGGGCGGCAATCAGATGGCCCCAAACAGTGGTCGGCAAACAGAGGGCGACAAACAGAGGGCAGCAAAGAAAGCGCTGCAAACAGTGGGCAGCAAACAGAGGGAGGCAAACAGAGGGCCACAAACAGAGGGCGGCAAACAGAGGGCGGCAAACAGAAGGCTCTAAACAGAGGGCCACAAACAGAGGGCGGCAAACAGAGGGCGGCAAACAGAGGGCGGCAAACAGAGGGCCCCAAACAGAGGGCGGCAAATTGAAGGCGGCAAACAGAGGTCCCCAAATAGATTGCGGAAAACAGAGGGCAGCAAACAGTGGGAGGCAAACTGAGGGAGGCAAACAGAGCGCGGCAAACATAGGGCGGCATACTGAGGGCGGCAAAGAGAGGGCCCCAAACAGAGGGCGGCAAACAGGGGGCGGCATTCAGAGGGCTCAAATCAGAGGGCGGCAAACAGAGGGCGGCAAACAGAGATCGGCAAACAGAGGACCCCAACAGAGGGTGGCAAACAGAAAGCGGCAAACAGAGGGTGGCAAACAGAGGGCCCCAAACAGAAGACAGCAAACAGAGGGCGGCAAACAGAAGGCGGCAAATAAATGGCGGCAAACAGAGGGGGACAAATAAAGGGCCACAAACAGAGGGCGGCAAGCAGAGGGCGGCAAACAGAGGGCGCCAAACAGAGGGCGGCAAACAGAGGGCGGCAAACAGAGGGCGGCAAACAGAGGGCCCCAAACGGTGGGCTGCAAACAGAGGGCGGCAAACAGAGTTCCCTAAACAGTGGGCTGCAAACAGAGGGCGGCAAACAGAGGGCCCCAAACAGTGGGCTGCAAACAGAGGGCGGCAAACAGAGGGCCCCAAACAGTGGGCTGCAAACAGAGGGCGGCAAACAGAGGGCCCCAAACAGTGGGCTGCAAACAGAGGGCGGCAAACAGAGGGCGCCAAACAGAGGAAGGCTAACAGAGGGTAGCAAACAGAGGGACCCAAACAGAGGGCTGCAAACAGAGGGCAGTAAGCAGAGGGTGGCAAACACAGTGCAGCAAACAGAGGGCGGCAAACAGGGGGCGGCAAACCGAGGGTGGCAAATAGAGGGCGGCAAACGGAGTGCGGCAAACAGAGGGCGGCAAACAGAAGGCGGCAAACAGAAGGCGGCAAACAGAGTGCGGCAAAAAGGAGGCGGCAAACAGAGGGCGGCAAACAGAGGGCGGCAAATAGAGGGCCCCAAACAGAGGTCTGCAAACAGAGGGTGGCAAACACATTGCGGCAAACAGAGGGCGGCAAAAGAGGATGGCAATTAGAGGACGGAAAGCAGAGGGAGAGTAACAGAGGGCGGAAAACAGAGGGCGGCCAACAGAGTGTGGCAAACAGAGGACGGCCAACAGAGTGTAGCAAACAGAGGGCGGCAAATAGAGGGCGGCAAACAGAGGGCCATAACACAGGGCCCAAAACAGAGGGCAGTAAACATAGGGCGGCAAGCAGAGTGCGGCACACGGAGGGCAGCATACAGAGTGCGGCAAACAGAGGGAGGCAAACAGAGGGCAGCAAGCAGAGAGCGGCAAGCAGAGGGCGGCAAACAGACAACCCCAAACAGAGGTCAGCAAACAGAGGGCGGCAATCAGAGGCCGGCAAACAGAGTGTGGAAAACAGAGGGCCCCAAAGAGAGGGCACCATACAGAGGGCGGCAAACAGAGGGAGGCAAACAGAGTGCGGCAAACAGAAGGCGGCAAACAGAGGGTGGAAAACATAGGGCGGCATACTGAGGGTGGCAAAGAAAGGGCCCCAAATAGAGGGCCTCAAACAGAGGACGGCAAACAGGGTGCGGCATTCAGAGGGCTCGAAACAGTGGGCGGTAAACAGAGGGCGGCAAACAGAGGAAACCAAACAGAGGGTGGCAAACAGAGAGCGGCAAACAGTGGGTGGCAAACAGAGGCCGGGAAACAGAGATCGGCAAACAGAGGGCGACAAACAGAGGGCAGCAAAGAAAGCGCTGCAAACAGAGGGCAGCAAACAAAGGGAGGCAAACATCGGCATACAGAGGGCGGCAATCAGATGGCCCCAAACAGTGGGCGGCAAACAGAGGGCTCCAAACAGAGGGCGGCAAACAGAGGGCGGCAAACAGAGGGCGGCAAACAGAGGGCGGCAAACAGAGGGCAGCAAACAGAGGGTGGCAAACAGAGAGCGCAAACAGAGGGTCGCAAACAGAGGGCGGGAAACAGAGTTCGGCAAACAGAGGGGGACAGACAGACATCGGCAAACAGAGGGTGGCAAACAGATGGCCCCAAACAGTGGTCGGCAAACAGAGGGCGGCAAACAGAGGGCAGCAAAGATAGGGCTGCAAACAGAGGGCAGCAAATGGAGGGGGCAAACAGAGGGCCCCAAACAGAGGGCGGCAAACAGAGGGCGGCAAACAGAGGGCTGCAAACAGAGGGCGGCAAACAGATGGTGGCAAACAGAGGTCGGCAAACAGAGGGCGGCAAACAGAGGGCGGAAAACAGAGGGCCCCAATAAGAGGGTGGAAACAGATGAGGCAAACAGCGTGCGGCAACAGAGTGCGGCAATCAGAGAGCATGAAAACAGAGGGGCCCCAAAGAGGGACCCAAATAGAATCAGTAAACGAGCGGCCCCAAACAGAGGGTGGCAACAGAGTGCGGCGAAAGGAGTGCGGCAAACGAGTGCCCCAATCGAGGTCAGCAAAAAGAGGGCGCCAAACAGTGGTAGGCAAATATAGGGC
>JAGIQG010000051.1:86882-124037 GCA_024679065.1 Sphyrna mokarran | reverse complement strand
AAACAGAGGGCGGCAAACAGAGGGCGGCAAACAGAGGCCGGCAAACAGAGGGCGGCAAACAGAGGGCGGCAAACAGAGGGCGGCAAACAGAGGGCGGCAAACAGAGGGCAGCAAACAGAGGGCGGCAAACAGAAGGCGGCAAACAGAGTGCCCCAAACAGAGGGCAGTGAACAGAGGGCGGCAAACAGAGCGCAGCAAACAGATGGATGCAAACAGAGGGCGGCAAACAGAGGGTGGCAAACAGAGTGCCCAAAACTGAGGTTACCAAACAGACCGCGCCAAACAGAGAGAGGCAAACATGTGGCAGCAAACAGAGGGCGGCAAACAGAGGGCCCAAAACAGAGGGCAGAAAACAGAGGGCAGCAAACAGAGGGCCGCAAACAGAGGGCGGAAAAAGAGGGCGGCAAACAGAGGGCGGCAAACAGAGGGCACCAAACAGAGTGCCCCAAACAGAGGGCAGCAAACAGAGGGCAGCAAACAGAGGGCAGCAAACAGAGGGATGCAAACAGAGGGCGGCAAACAGAGGGCAGCAAACAGAGGGCGGCAAAAAGAGGGCGGCAAACAGAGGGCGCCAAACAGAGTGCGGCAAACAGAGGCCCCAAACAGAGGGCAACAAACAGAGGGCGGCAAACAGAGGGCGGAAAACAGAGGGCTGCAAACAGAGGGCGGCAAACAGAGGGCGGCAAACAGAGGGCGCCAAACAGAGGGCCGCAAACAGAGGGCCGCAAACAGAAGGCGGCAAACACAGGGCCCCAAACAGAGGGCGGAAAACAGAGGGTGGCAAACAGACGGCCCCAAACAGACGGCAGTAAACAGAGGGCGGCAAACAGCGCAGCAAACAGAGAGATGCAAACAGAAGGCGGCAAACAGAGTGCACCAAACAGGGGGTCCCAAACAGAGGGCAGAAAACAGCGGGCGGCAAACAGAGCGCAGCAAACAGAGGGATGCAAACAGATGGCGGCAAACAGAGAGCACCAAACAGAGGGAGACAAGCAGAGGGCAGCAAACAGAGGGCGGCAAAGAGCGCGTCCCAATCAGAGGTCAGCAAACAGACGGCGCCAAACAGACGGAGGCAAACATAAGGTGGCAAACAGAGGTCGGCAAACAGAATGCGGCAAAAAACCAAACAAAACACCAAACAAAAAAAAGAGGACGGCAAACAGAGGGTGGCAAAAAGAGGGTGGCAAACAGAGGGACCAAACAGAGGGCAGCAAACAGAGGGCGGTCTAAAGAGGGCAGCAAACAGAGGGTGGCAAGCATTGGCCCCAAACAGAAGGAGCCAAACAGAGGGCAGCAAACAGAGGGTGGCAAATAGAGGGCGGCAAACAGAGGGCGGCAAACAGAGGGCCCCAAACAGAGGGCCTCAAACAGAGGGAAGCAAACAGAGAGCGGCAAATAGATTGCAGCAAACAGAGGGCGCCAAACAGAGGGTGCCAAACAGAGGGCCCCAAACAGAGGGCACCAAACAGAAGGAAGCAAACAGAAGGCGGCAAACAGAGCGCACCAAACAGAGGGATACAAACAGAAGGCAGCAAACAGAAGGCACCAAACAGACGGAGACAAACATAGGGCAGCAAACAGAGGTCGTCAAACAGAAGGCGGCAAAGAGAAGGTGGCAAACGAGGGCCCCCAACCAGAGGTGGCAAACAGAGGGTTCAAACAGAGGGTGGCAAACAGAAGTTGCAACAGAGGGCCCAACAAAAGAGGGCGGCAAACAGAGTGCCGGGAAACAGAGGGTGGGAAACAGACAAAACCAGGGCGGCAAACCTGAGGGCCCGCAAACAAAGGGCATGAACGGGGCTCCAAACAGAGGGCCCAAACAGAGGGCTTTAAACAGAGGGTCAAACAAGGCAAACAGAGTGCAGCAAACAGAAGGTGGCAAACAGAGGCCCCAAAAAAACCAAACAACACAAACAACCCCAAACAACACAAACAACACCAACCAAACAACAAACAACCCAAACAACCAACACAACCAACACAAAAAACACAACAGAGGGCGGCAAACAGAGTGCGGCAAACAGAGGGCCCCAAACAGAGGGCAGCAAACAGAGGGTGGCAAACAGAGGGCGGCAAACAGAGTGCGGCAAACAGGGGGCGGCAAATTGAAAGCAGCAAACAGAACCGTGACAAACAGAGGGTGGCAAACAGGGGGCGGCAAACTGAAAGCAGCAAACAGAACTGTGACAAACAGACGGCGGCAAATAGAGGGCCGCAAACAAAGGGCGACGAACAGGGGGCTCCAAAGAGAGGGTCCCAAACAGAAGTCTTGAAACAGAGGGTGGCAAACAGAGACAAACAACAAACAAAGGTGGCAAACAGAGGGCCCCAAACAGAGGGCGGCAAACAGAGGGTGGCAAAAACAAACAACAAACAGAGTGCAGCAAACAGGGGGCAGCAAACTGAAAGCAGTAAACAGAACCGTGACAAACAGAGGGCCCCAAATAAAGGGCGACGAACACGGGGCTCCAAACAGAGGGCCCTAAACAGAGGGCAGTAAACAGAGGGTGGCAAACAGAGGTTGGCAAACAGAGGGCGGCAAACAGAAGGTGGCAGGTAGAGGACAGCAAACCGTGGGCCCCAAACAGAGGGTGTCAAACAGTGGTCCCCAAACAGAGGGAGGTATACAACGGGCGGCAAACAGAGTGCGCAAAAAGAGGGCGGCAAACGGAGGGCGGCAAACAGAGGGCCCCAAACAGAGGGCAGCAAAAAGAGAGCCCCAAACAGAGGGCGGCAAACACAGGGCGGCAAAATAAAGGCCACAAACAGAGGGCAGAAAGCAGAGGGCCCCAAACAGAGGGCGGAAAACAGAGGGCGTATACAGAGGTCGGCAAACTGAGGACGGCAAGCAGAGGGCCCCAACACAGGGCCATAAACTGAGGGCAGTAATCAGAAGGCGGCAAACAGAA
Source organism: Sphyrna mokarran (assembly GCA_024679065.1). Taxonomy (NCBI): domain Eukaryota; kingdom Metazoa; phylum Chordata; class Chondrichthyes; order Carcharhiniformes; family Carcharhinidae; genus Sphyrna; species Sphyrna mokarran. The sequence goes on along the minus strand of JAGIQG010000051.1, from coordinate 121,128 downwards.
GGCGGCAAAAAGAGGGCCCCAAACTGAGGGCGGAAATCAGTGGGCGACAAACGGAGGGCAGTAAACACAGGGCGGCAAACAGAGTGTGGCAAACAGAGGGCAACAAATAGAGGGCGGCAAAAAGAGGGCGGCAAACAGAGGGCCCCAAACAGAAGGTGGCAAACATAGGGTGGCAAACAGAGGGCGTAAAACAGAGTGCGGCAAACAGTGGGCCCCAAACAGTGGGCGTCAAACAGAGGGCGGCAAACAGAGGGAGGCAAGAAGAGGACGGCAAACAGAGGGCGGCAAAAAGAGGGCAGAAAACAGGGGGCAGCAAACAGAGGGACCCAAACAGAGGGCGCCAAACAGAGGGCAGTAAACAGAGGGCGGCAAACAGACAGCAACGAACAGAGGGTGGCAAACAGAGTGCCCCAATCAGAGGTCAGCAAACAGACGGCGCCAAACAGACAGTGGCAAACACAGAGCGGCAAACAGAGGGCGGAAAACAGAGGGCCCCAAACAGAGGGCGGAAAACAGAGGGTGGCAAACAGAGTGCGGCAAACAGAGGTCGGCAAACAGAGTGCCCCAATCAGAGGTCAGCAAAAAGACGACGCCAAACAGTGGTAGGCAAACATAGGGCGGCAAACAGAGGGCGACAAACAGAACCAAACAAGGGCCGCAAACAGAAGGCGGCAAACATAGGGCGGCAAACAGAGGGCGGCCAGCAGATTGAGGGAAACAGAAGGTGGCAAACAGAGGGAGAGAAAGAGACGGTGGCAAACAGAGAGCGGAAAAAAAGTGCCGCAAACAGAATGCCTCAAACTGAGGGCGGCAAACAGAGGGCCCCAACCAGAAGGCGGCAAATAGAGGGCAAAAAACTGTTAGCGGCAAAGAGAGGGAGAGAAACAGAGGGTGGCAAACCGAAGCCGGCAAACAGAGGGCCGCCAGCAGAGGGCGGCAAACAGAGTGCGTAAAACAGAGGGAGGCAAGAAGAGGACGGCAAACAGAGGGCAGCAAACAGAGGGAGGCAAGAAGAGGACGGCAAACAGAGGGTGGCAAACAGAGGGAGGCAAGAAGAGGACGGCAAACAGAGGGTGGCAAACAGAGGGAGGCCAGAAGAGGAAGGCAAACAGAGGGTGGCAAACAGAGGGAGGCAAGAAGAGGACGGCAAACAGAGGGCGGCAAACAGAGGGAGGCAAGAAGAGGATGGCAAACAGAGGGCGGCAAACAGAGGGAGGCAAGAAGAGGACGGCAAACAGAGGGCGGCAAACAGAGGGCAGAAAACAGGGGGCAGCAAACAAAGGGACCCAAACAGAGGGCCCCAAACAGAGGGCCCCAAACAGAGGGCCCCAAACAGGGGGCGGCAAACAGAGGGCGGCAAACAGAGTGCCCCGATCAGAGTTCAGCAAACAGACGGCGCCAAACAGAGGGAGGCAAACATAGGTGGAAAACAGAAGGCAGGAAACCGAGGTCGGCAAACAGAGGGCGGCAAACAGAGGGCCACAAACGGAGTGCGGCAAACAGAGGGTGGCAAACAGAGGGCTGCAAACAGAGTTTGGAAAATAGAGGGCGGCAAACAGAGGGCGGCAAACAGAGGGCGACATACAGAAGGCCCCAAACAGAGGGCGGCAAACAGAGGGCAGCAAACAGAGTGTGGCAAACAGGGGGCGGCAAACAGAGGGCGACATACAGAAGGCCCCAAACAGAGGGCGGCAAACATAGGGCAGCAAACAGAGGGCCCCAAACAGAGGGCGGCAAACAGAAGGAGGCATATATAGGGTGGCAAACAGAGGCCGGCAAACAGAGGGCAGCAATCAGAGGGCCCCAAACAGAGGGCGGCAAACAGAGGGCCCCAAAAGGAGGGCAGTAAACAGAGGGCGGCAAACAGAGGGCGTCAAACAGAGGGCCTCAAACAGAGGGCGGCAAACTGAGGGCGGCAAACAAAGGCACCAAACAGGGGGCAGCAAACAGAGGGCGACAAACAGAGGGCAACAAACAGAGGGTGGCAAACAGTGGGCTGCAAACAGATGGCCCCAAACAGAGTGCGGCAAACAGAGTGCGGCAAACAGAAGGTGGCAAATAGAGGGCGACAAACAGAGAGTGGCAAACAGAGGGCTGCAAACACATGGCTCCAAACAGGGTGCAGCAAACAGAGCGCGGCAAACAGAGGGCCCCAAACAGAGGGCGGCAAACAGAGGGCGGAAGATAGATGGAGGCAAAAAGAAGACGGCAAACAGAGGGCGGCAAACAGAGGGTGGCAAACAGAGGGCAGTTAACAGAGGGCGGCAAACAGAGGGCGGCAAACAGTGGGACCCAATCAGAGGGCGGCAAACTGAGGGCCCCAAAGATAGCGCGGAAAACAGAGGGCGGCAAACAGAGGGTAGTAAACAGAGGGCGGCAAACAGAGTGCAGCAAAAAGAGGGCGGCAAACAGAGGGCAAGAAACAGAGGGCGGCAAGCAGAGGGCGGCAAACATACAGGCCCAAATAGACGGCAGCAAACAGAGGGCGGCAAAATAAAGGCGCAAACAGAGGGCAGAAAGCAGAGGGCCCCAAACAGAGGGTGGAAAACTGAGGGCGGCAAAGAGCAGCGCCAAAAGAGGGTGTCAAACACAGGGCGATAAGCAGAGGGTGGCAAACAGAGGGCGGCAAACAGAAGACCCTAAACAGAGCGCGGCAAACATAGGGCGGCATACTGAAGGCGGCAAAGAGAGGGTCCCAAAAAGAGGGCCTCAAACAGAGGGCGGCAAACAGGGGGCGGCATTCAGTGGGCTCGAAACAGAGGGCGGCAAACAGAGGGCGGCAAACAAAGCACCCCAAACAGAGGGTGGCAAACAGAGAGCGGCAAACAGAGGCCAGGAAGCAGAGTGCGGCAAACAGAGGGGGACAAACAGACGTTGGCAAACGGAGGGCGGCAATCAGAGGGAGGCAAAAAGAGGACAGCAAACTGAGGGCGGCAAACAGAGGGCGGAAAACAGACGGCGGCAAACAAAGGGCCCAAACAAAGCGACCGAAACAGAGCGCAGTAAAGAGAGGGCGGAAAACAGACGACAGCAAACAGAGCGTGGCAAACGGAGGGCGGCAAACAGAGGGAGGCAAACGGAGGGCGGCAAACAGAGGGCGGCAAACAGAGGGCGGCAATCAGAGGGCGGCAAACAGAATGGCCCAAACAGAGGGCGGCAACAGAGAGTGGCAAAGAGAGGGCGGTAAACAGAGAGCGGCAAACAGAGTGCCCCAAAGTGAGGGCGCAACCAGAGGGCCCCAAACAGAGGGCGGCAAACAGAGGGCGGTAAACAGATGGCAGCAAACAGAAGGCGCCAGAGGGCCCCAAACAGCTGGCAGTAAACAGAGGGTGGCAAACAGAGGGCGGCAAACAGATTGCGGCAAAGAGAGGGATGCAAACAGATGTCACCAATCAGAGGGCGGCAAACAGAGGGTGGCAAAGAAAGGGCCCCAAACAGAACGCAGCAAACAGAGGACGGCAAACAGAGGGCCCCAAACATAGGGCGGCAAACAGAAGGAGGCAGACATAGAGAGGCAAACAGAGTGCGGGAAACAGATGGCGGCAAATAGAGGGCGGCAAATGGATGGCCCCGAACAGAGGGCGGCAAACAGAGGTCAACAAACAGAGGGAGGGAAACAGAGGGCAAACAGAGGGCGGCAAACAGACGGAGAGAAAGAGAGGGTGGCAAACAGAGGGCCGCAAACAGAGGGCTGCAAACAGAGGGAGAGAAAGAGAGGGTGGCAAACAGAGAGCCATAAACAGAGGGCGGCAAACAGAGGGCACCAACCAGAAGGCGGCAAACAGAGTGCGGAAAACAGAGTGCGGCAAACAGAGGGCCCCAAACAGAGGGCAGCAAAGAGAGGGAGGCAAGAAGAGGATGCAAACAATGGCGGCAAACAGAGGGCGGCAAACGGAGGGCGGCAATCAGAGGGCCCCAAACAGAAGGCAGCAAACAGAGGTTGGCAAACCGAGGGCGCCAAACAGTGGGAGGGAAACAGAGGGTGGCAAACAGAGGGCGGCAAAAACAGGGAGGGAAAAAGATGGCGGCAAACAGAGGGCGGCAGACAGAGGGTGGCAAACACAGGGCGGCAAACAGAGGGTGGCAAACAGAGGGCGGCAAACAAAGGGCCCCAAACAGAAGGCGGCAAATACAGAGCAACAAACTGAGGGCTGCAAACAGACCGACGCAAACAGAGGAATGCAAACAGAGGGCGGCAAACAGAGGGCGGCAAACAGAGGGCCCCAAACAGAGGGTGTCAAACAGAGGGCAGCAAACATGGGCGGCAAACAGAGGGTGGCAAACAGAGTGCCCCAATCAGAGGGCAGCAAACAGAAAGCAACAGAGGTAGGCAAACATAGGGCGGCAAACAGAAGGCGGCAAACAGCGTGAAGCAAACAGAGAGTGGCAAACAGACGGCGGCAAATGGACGGCGGCAAACAGAAGGTCCCAAATAGAAGGCGGCAAACAGAGGGTAGCAAACTGACGGCGGCAAACAGAGGGGTTGAAACAGAGGGTGGCAAACAGAGAGCGGCAAACAGACAGCGGCAAACATACTGCCCCAATCAGAGGTCAGCAAACAGACTGCGCCAAACACAGGTAGGCAAACATAGGGCAGCAAACAGAGGGCGGAAAACAGATGGCGGCAAACAGAGGGCCCCACACAGAAGGCGGCAGACAGAGGGCATCAACCTGAGGGCGGCAAACAGAGCACAGCAAACAGAGGGATGCAAACAGAGGGCGGCAAACAGAGGGCGGAATGCAGAGGGTGGCAAACAGAGGGCAGAAAACAGAGGGAGAGAAACAGAGGGTGGCAAACAGAGGGCCACAAACAGAGGGCGGCAAACAGAGGGAGGCAAGAAGAGGACGGCAAACAGAGGGCGGCAAACAGAGGGCGGCAACAGGGGGCGGCAAACAGAGCGGCCCAAACAGAGGGCCCCAAACAGAGGGCAGTAAACAGAGGGCGGCAAACAGAGGGCAGCAAACAGAGGGCAGCAAATAGAGTGTTGCAAACAGACGGCGGCAAACAGAGGGCACCAAACAGAGGGTGTCAAACAGAGGGCAGCAAACAGTGGGCGTCAAACAGAGAATGGCAAACAGAGGGCGGCAAACCGGGGTCCCCAAACAGAGGGCGTCAAACAGCAGAAGGCAAACAGAGTGCGGCAAACAGAGGGCGGCAAACGGAGGGCGCACAGAGCCCCAACAGAAGGCACAAACAGAGGGCGGAAAACAGAGGGAGGCAAACAGAGGGCGGCAAACAGAGGGCGGCAAACAGAGGGCGGCAACAGGGGGCGGCAAACAGAGGGCGCAAACAGAGGGCCCCAAACAGAGGGCAGCAAACAGAGGGCGGCAAACAGAGGGCGGCAAACAGAGTGTTGCAAACAGACGGCGGCAAACAGAGGGCACAAACAGAGGGTGTCAAACAGAGGCAGCAAACAGGGGCGGGAAACAGAGGCGCAAACAGGAGGCAAACAGAGTGCGGCAAACAGAGGGCGGCAACGGAGGCGGCAACAGAGGGCCAACAGAGGGCAGCAACAGAGGGAGGCAAACAGAGGGCGGCAAACAGAGGGCGGCAAACAGAGTGCGGCAAACAGAGGGAGAGAAACAGAGGGTGGCAAACAGAGGGCGGCAAACAGAGGGCCACAACAGAAGGCGGCAAATATACGGCAACAAACTGAGGGCAGCAAACAGAGGGCGGCAAACAGAGGGCGGCAAACAGAGGGTGGCAAGCAGAGGGTGGCAAACAGAGGGCGGGAAACAGAGGGCAGCAAACAGAGGGTGGCAAACAGAGGGCGGGAAACAGCGGGCCCCAAACAGAAGGCGGCAGACAGTGGGCAACAAACTGAGGGCGGCAAACAGAGCGCAGCAAGCAGAGGGATGCAAACAGAGGGCGGCAACAGAGGGCAGAAAACAGAGGGTGGCAAACAGACGGCACCAAACAGAGGTAGGCAAACATAGGGCGGCAAACTGAAGGCGGCAAACAGAGGGCGGCAAAAAGAGTGCCCCAATCAGAGTTCAGCAAACAGATGGCGCCAAACAGAGGGAGGCAAACATAGGGCGGCAAACAGAGGGAGGCAAACATAGGGCAGCAAACAGAGGGAGAGATACAGAGGGTGGCAAAAAGAGGGCGGCAAACAAAGGGCGGCAAACAGAGGGCGGCAAACAGAGGGGCCCAAACAGGAGGCGGAAAATAGGGCAAAAAACTGAGGGCGGCAAAAGAGCGCAAACAGAGACAACAAGCGGCAAACAGAGGGCGGCAAACAGAGGGAGGCAAACAGAGGGCCCCAAACAGAAGGCGGCAAACAGAGGGCAACAAACTGAGGGCGGCAAACAGAGGGCGGCAAACAGAGGGCGTCAAACAGTGAGCAGCAAACAGAGGGCGGCAAACAGTGGGCCCCAAACAGAGGGCGGCAAACAAAGGCCCCAAACAGAGGGCAGCAAACAGAGGGCGGCAACAGACTGCGGCAAACAGAGGGCTGCAAACAGAGGGCGGCAAACAGAGGGGTGCAAACAGAGGGCAGCAAAAGACCACGGCAAACAGAGGGGTGCAAACAGAGGGCAGCAAAAGACCGCGGCAAACAGAGGGCTGCAAACAGAGGGTGGCAAACAGAGGGCGGCAAACAGTGGGCGGCAAACAGAGGGCAGCAAACAAAGGCCCCAAACAGAGGGAAGCAAACAGTGGGCGGCAAACAGAGCGCGGCAAACAGAGGGTGGCAAACAGAAGGCCCCAAACAGAGGGTGGAAAAAAGAGGGTGGCAATCAGAGGGCGGCAAACATAGGGCGGCAAACACTGAGAGGCAAACAGAGTGCGGCAAACAGAGTGCGGCAAACTGAGGGTGGCAAATGGAGAGCGGCAAACAGAGGGCCCCATACAGAAGGCGGCAAGCAGTGGGAGAGAAACAGAGGGTGGCAAACAGAGGGTGGCAAACAGAGGGAGAGAAACAGAGGGTGGCAAACAGAGGACGGCAAACAGAGGGCGGCAAACAGAGGGCCCCAAACAGAAGGCAGCAAGCAGAGGGCAACTAACTGAGGGCGGCAAACAGAGCGCAGCAAACAGAGGAAAGCAAACAGAGGTCATCAAACAGATGGCGCCAAACTGAGTGAGGCAAATGTAGGCAACAGAAGGTGGCAAACTGTGGGCGGTAAACAGAGGCCGGTAAACAGAGGGCCCCAATCAAAGGGCCCCAAGCAGAGGGCAGTAAACAGAGGGCGGAAAACAGAGGGGGGCAAACAGGGGACGGCAAACAGAGGGCAGAAAACAGAGTGTGTCAAACAGTGGGTGGCAAACAGAAGGCCCAAACAAAGGGTCCGAAACAGAGCGCAGAGAAGAGAGTGCGGCAAACAGAGCGCAGCAAACAGAGGGATGCAAACTGATGGCTGCAAAGAGAGGGCCCAAAACATTGGGCGGCAAACGGAGGGCAGGAAACGGAGGGCGGAAAACAGAGGGCCCCAAACAGAGGGCGGAAAACAGAGGGTGGCAAACAGAGTGCGGCAAACAGAGGGCGGCAGACAGAGTGCGGCAAACAGAGGGCGGCAGACAGAGTACCCCAATCAGAGGTCAGCAAACAGATGGCGCCAAGCAGAGCTAGGCAAACATAGGGCGGCAAGCAGAAGGCTGCAAACAGCGGGTGGCAAACAGAGTGCGGCAAACAGAGGGCGGCAAATGGAGGGCAGCAAACAGAGGGAGGCAAACAGAGCACAGCAAACAGAGGGATACAAACAGAGGGTGGCAAACAGAGGGCCCCAAACAGGGGGGGCAAACAGAATGTGGCAAAGAGAGGGCCCGAAACAGAGGGCGGCAAACAGAGGGCGGCAAAAAGAGGACGGCAAACAGAGGGCGGCAATCAGAGGCCGGCAACCAGAGTAATCAGAGGGCGGCAAACAGAGAACGGCAAACAGAGAACGGCAAACAGAGGGCGGCAAACAGAGGGCGGAAAACAGAGGGCGGGAAAAAGAGGGCCCCAAGCAGAGGGCAGTAAACAGAGGGCGACAAACAGAGAACGGCAAACAGAGGGCCCCAAACAGAGGGCGGCAAACAGAAGGCGGCAAATAGAGAAAGGCAAAAAGAGGACGGCAAACTGAGGGCGGCAAACAGAGGGCGGCAAACAGAGGGCGGCAAACAGAGGGAGGCAAAAAGAGGACGGCAAACTGAGGGCGGGAAACAGAGGGTGGCAAACAGAGGGCGGCAAACAGAGGGGGGCAAACAGTGTGCGGCAAACAGAGTGGCCCAAACAGGGACCAAAACAAGCGCAGTAAAGAGAGGGCGGCAAACAGAGGCGCGGCAAACAGAGGGCGGCAACAGGGGACCAAACAAAGGGCAGAAACAGAGATTGGCAAACATAGGGAGGCAAACAGAGCACGGGAAACAGTGGGCGGAAAAAGAGGGCGGCAAACAGATGGCCCCGAACAGAGGTCGACAAACAGAGGGCACCAAAAAGAGGTCGGAAAACAGAGGATGGCAAACTGAGGGCGGCAAACAGAGGGGGGCAAACAGGGTGCGGCAAACAGAGGGCGGCAAACAGAGGGCAGAAAACAGTGGGAGGCAAACAAAGGGCCCATAAAGAGGGACCGAAACAGAGCGCAGTAAAGAGAGGGCGGCAAACAGAGGGCGGCAAACAGAGTGCCCTAAACAGAGTGCAGCAAACAGAGGGCGGCAAACAGAGGGAGGCAAAAAGAGGAAGGCAAACAGAGGGTGGCAAACAGAAGGCGGCAAGCAGAGGGCAGCAAACAGAGGGCCGCAAACAGAGTTCGGAAATCAGAGGCGGCAAACACCAAACAACAAACAACCAACAGAGGGCAGCAAACAGAGTGCGGCAAACAGAGGGCGGCAAACAGAGGGCGGGCAAACAGAGAGCAGCAAACACAGTGCCCCAAACAGAGGGCGGCAAACAGAGGACGGCAAACAGAGGACGGCAAACAGGGCCCCAAACAGAGAGCCCCAAACAGATGGCAGTAAACAGAGGGCGGCAAACAGAGGGTGGCAAACAGAGGGCGATGAACAGAGGGCGGCAAACAGAGCATTGCAAACAGAGGGACCAACAGATGACGTCAAACAGAGGGCAGCAAACAAAGGATGGCAAACAGAGGGCGGCAAACAGAGCATTGCAAACAGAGGGACCAACAGATGACGTCAAACAGAGCGCAGCAAACAAAGGATGGCAAACAGAGGGCCCCAAACAGAAGGCGGCAAACAGAGTGCAGCAAACAGAGGGCGGCAAACGGAGGGCGGCAAACAGAGGGAGGGAAACAGAGGGTGGCCAACAGAAGGCGGCAAACAGGGAGGGAAACAGAGGGTGGCAATCAGAGGGCAGCAAACAGAGGGCAGCAAAGAGAGTGCGGCAAACAGAGGGAGGCAAACAGATGGCGGCAAACAGATGGCCCCAAACAGAAGGCGGCAAACAGAGGGCAACAAACTGAGGGCGGCAAACAGGGAACAGCAAATAGAGGGCCCCAAACAGAGGGCGGCAAAGAGACGGCGGCAAACAAAGGGTGGTAAACAGTGGGCCCCAAACAGAGGGCGGAAAACAGAGTGCAGCAAACAGAGGACAGCAAACAGAGGGCCCCAAACAGAAGGCGGCAAACAGAGGGCGGCAAACAGAGGGCGGCAAATGGAGAGCGGCTAAAAGAGTCTCCAAACAGAGGGCGGTAAACAGACAGCGGCAAACAGAGGGAGGCAAACAGAGGGAGGCAAATAGAGGACGGCAATCAGAGGGCCCCAAACAGAGGGCAGCGAACACAGGGCGGCAAACAAAGGTCGGCAAACAGGGGGCGGCAAACAGAGGGCGGCAAACAGAGGGCCCCAAACTGAGGGCGGCAAACAGAGGGCGCCAAACAGAGGGTGGCAAAAATAGGGCGGCAAACAGAGGGCTGAAAACAGAGGGCCCCAAACAGATGGCGGCAAATAGATGGCGGCAATTAGAGGGCGGCAAACAGATGGCGGCAAACAGAGGGCCCCAAACAGAGGGCCCCAAAAAAGATGGCGGCAAACAGAGGGCAGCAAACAGGGGGCTCCAAACAGCGGGCGGCAAGCAGAGGGCAGCAAACAGAGAGCACCAAACCCAGGGCGGCAAACAGAGGGAGGCAAACAGAGGGACGCAAACAGAGGACGTCAAACAGAGGGCCCCAAACAGAGGGCGGCAAACAGCGGGCGGCAAACACAGGCGGCAAACAGAGATTGGCCAACGGAGGGTGGCAAAGAGAGGGCAGTGAACAGAGGGAGGGAAACAGGAGATGTCAATCAGAAGGCGGCAAACAGAGAGCGGCAAACAGAGGGCAACAAACTGAGGGCGGCAAACAGAGCACAGCAAACCGAGGAATGCAAGCAGAGGGTGGCAAGCAGAGGGCGTCAAACAGAGGGACCCAATCAAAGGCCACAAATAGAGGGCGGCAAACAGAGGTTCCCAAACAGAGGGCGGCAAACAGCAGGCGGCAAACACAGTGCGGCAAAGAGAGATCGGCAAACTGAGGGCGGCAAACAGAGGGCGGTGAACAGAGGGAGGGAAACAGAAGGTGTCAAACAGAGGGCGGCAAACAGAGCGCGGCAAACAGAGGATGGCAAACAGAGGGCCCCAAACAGAAAGCGGCAAACAGAGGGCAACAAACTGAGGGCGGCAAACAGAGCGCAGCAAACCGAGGGATGCAAACAGAGGGCAGAAAACAGAGGGCCCCAAACAGAGGGTGGAAAACAGAGGGCCCTAAACAGAGGGCGGCAAACAGAGGGTGGCAAACAGAGAGCCCCAATCAGAGCTCAGCAAACAGACGGCGCCAAACAGAGGTAGGCAAACATAGGGCGGCAAACAGAGTGCGGCAAACAGAGGGTGGCAAACGGAGGGTGGCAAACAGAGTGCCCTAAACAGAAGGTGGCAAACCGCGGGCGGCAAACAGAGTGCGGCAAAAAGAGAGCGGCAAACTGAGGGTGGCAAACAAAGGGCCCCAAACAGAAGGCGGCAAACAGAGGGCGGCAAACAGAGGGCGGCAAACAGAGGGAGGCAAACAGAGGGCGGCAAACAGAGGGAGGCAAACAAAGGCCACAAAAAGAGGGTAACTAACAGAGGGCGGCAAACATACCGCGGCAAACAGAGGGCTGCAAACAGAAGGCCGCAAACAGAGGTCGACAAAGAGAGGGCGGAAAACAGAGGACGGCAAACAGAGGGCGGCAAACAGAGGGCGGCAAACAGAGGGCCCCAAACAGAGGGCGACAAACACAGAGCGGCAAACAGAGGGCGGCCATCAGAGAGCGGGAAACAGACGGACACAAACAAAAGGCGGCAAACCCAGGGCGGCAAACAGAGGGCCCCAAACAGAGGGTAGTAAACAGAGGGCGGAAAACAGAGGGCGGCAAACAGAGGGCGACAAACAGAGGGCCCCAAACAGAGGGCGGCAAAAAGAGGGCGGCAAACAGAGGGCGGCGAACAGAGGGCGGCAAACAGAGGGCCCCAAACAGAGGGCGGCAAAAAGAGGGCCCCAAACAGTTGGCCCCAAACAAGGAAGTAAACAGAGGGTGGCAAACAGAGGGAGGCAAAGAGAGGAGCGGCAACAGAGGGCGGAATCAGAATGCGGAAAACAGAGGGCGGCAAACAGAGGGCGGCAAACAGAGAGTGGCAAACAGAGGTTGGCAAATAGAGGGCAGCAAACTGAGGGCAGAAAACAGAGAGCCCCAAACAGAGTGCGGCAAACAGAGGGCAGCAAACAGAGTGCCCCAATCAGAGGTCAGCAAAAAGACGGCGCCAAACAGTGGTAGGCAAAAATAGGGCGGCAAACAGAGGGCGACAAACAGAGGGCCCCAAACAGAAGGCGGCAACCAGAGGGCGGCAAACACAGGGTAGCAAACAGAGGGAGGGAAACAGAGGGTGGCAAACTAAGGGTGGCATAAAGAGGGAGAGAAAGAGAGGGTGGAAAAAAGAGGGCAGCAAACAGAGGGCCTCAAACAGAGGGCGGCAAACAGAGGGCCCCAACCAGAAGGCGGCAAATAGAGGGCAAAAAACTGTGGGAGGCAAACAGAGCGAGGGAAACAGAGGATGGCAAACAGAGGGCGCAAGAAGAGGACGGCAAATAGAGGGCGGCAAACAGAGGGCGGCAAACAGTGGGCAGCAAACAGACGGCCCCTAACAAAGGGCCCCAAACAGATGGCAGTAAACAGAGGGCAGCAAACAGTGGGCGGCAAACAAAGGGCGACGAACAGAGGGCGGCAAACAGAGTGTTGCAAACAGACGGCGGCAAACAGAGGGCCCCAAACAGAGGGCGTCAAACTGAGGGCAGCAAACAGGGCAACAAGGGCGCAACAGGGGCGCAAAACAAAAGACAACAGTGGGCGGCAAACAGAGGGCGGCAAACAGAGTGCGGCATACCGAGGTCCCCAAACAGAGGGCGACAAACAGCGGAAGGCAAACAGAGTGTTGCAAACGGATGGCGGCAATCAGAGGGCCCCAAACAGAAGGCAGCAAACAGAGGACGGCAAGCAGAGGGTGGCAAACAGAGGGAGGGAAACAGAGGGTGGCAAACAGAGGGCGGCAAACAGAGGGAGGGAAACAGAGGGAGAGAAACAGAAGGGTTGCAAACAGAGGGCGGCAAACAGAGCGCGGTAAACAGACGGCTGCAAACAGAAGGCGGCAGACAGAGGGCAAAAAACTGAGGGTGGCAAACAGAGCGCAGCAAACAGAGGGATGCAAACAGAGGGCGGAAAACACAGGGCGGCAAACAGAGTGCCAGAATCAGAGGGCAGCAAACAGACGGCACCAAACAGAGGTAGGCACAAATAGGGCAGCACACAGAAGGTGGCAAACAGCGTGCACAAACAGAGGGTGGCAAACAGAGGGCGGAAAATGAACGGCGGCAAACAGAGGGCCCCAAATAGAAGGCGGCAAACAGAGGGCAGCAAACAGAGGGCGGCAAACAGAGGGCGGCAAACAGAGGGCGGCAAAAAGTGGGCGGCAAACAGCGGGCGGCAAACAAAGGCCCCAAACAAAGGGAAGCAAACAGTGGGTGGCAAACAGAGGGCGGCAAACAGAGGGCGGCAAACAGAGTGCCCAAAACAGAGGGCGGCAAACAGAAGGCTCCAACAGAGAGCGGTAAACAGATGGGGGCAAACAGAGGGAGGCAAACAGAGGACTGGAAACAGATGGACACAAACAGAGGGCGGCATACAGAGGGCGGAAAACATAGGGTGGCAAACAGAGGGCGGCAAACATAGGGCGGCAAACAGAGTGCCAGAATCAGAGGGCAGCAAACAGTCTGCACCAAACAGAGGTAGCCGCAAATAGGGCGGCACACAGAAGGCGGCAAACAGCGTGCACAAACAGAGGGTGGCACACAGAGGGTGGCAAACGGATGGCGGCAAACAGAGGGCCCCAGATAGAAGGCGGCAAACAGAGTGCAGCAAACAGAGGGCGGCAAACAGAGGGAATGAAACAGAGTTTTGCAAACAGAGTGTGGCAAACAGAGGGCGGCAAACAGAGTGCCCCAATCAGAGGTCAGCAAACAGATGGCGCCAAACAGAGGTAGGCAAACATAGGGCGGCAAACAGAAGGCGGCAAACAGCGGGCGGCAAACAAAGTGCGGCAAATAGAGGGCGGCAAACAGAGGGCCCAAAACAGAAGGCGGCAAACAGAGTGCCCCAAACAGAGTGCGGCACACAGGGGGCGGCAAATCGAGAGCCCCAATCAGAGTTCAGCAAACAGACGGCGCCAAAAAGAGGGAGTCAAACAGAGGGCGGAAAACAGAAGGCGGCAAACCAAGGGCGGCAAACAGAGGGCGGCAAACAGAGTGGCCCAAACAGGAGGCGGCAAATAGACAGCAAAAAACTGAGGGCGGAAAACAGAGCGCAGCAAATTGAGGGATGCAAGCAGAGGGCGGCAACCAGAGGGCAGCAAACAGAGGGAGGCAAACAGATGGCGTCAGACAGAGAGCAACAAACAGAGGGCGGCAATCAGTGGGCCCCAAACAGAGGGCAGCAAACAGACGGCGGCAAAAGACCGTGGCAAACAGAGGGCTGCAAACAGAGGGCGGCAAACAGAGGGCTCCAAACAGAGGGTCCAAAACAGAGTGCAGTTAACAGAGGGTGGCAAACAGAGGGCGGCAAATAGAGGGCAGTAAACAGAGCGCGGTGAACAGAGGGCTGCAAACAGAGGGCGGCAAACAGAGGGCCCCAAACAGAGGGTCCCAAACAGAGTGCAGTTAACAGAGGGCGGCAAAACAGAGGGCGGCAAATAGAGGGCAGTAAACAGAACGCGGCGAACAGAGGGTCCCAAACAGACGGCGGCAAACAGAGGGCGGCATCCCGAGATCGGCAAACAAAGGGACCCAAACAGAAGGCGGCAAACAAAGGGCGGCCAACTGAGGGCGGCAAACAGAGGTCGGCAAACAGTGTGCCCCAATCAGAGGGCCCCAAACAGAGGGCAGCAAACAGAGGGCGGCACAAGAGAGCGACAAGAAGAGGGCAGCAAACATAGGGCTGGAAACAGATGGCCACAAACAGAGGGCTGCAAACAGAGGGCCCCAAACAGAAAGCAGCAAACAGAGGGCGGAAAACAGAGGGAGGCAAAAAAAGGACGGTCTTCAGAGGGCAGCAAAGAGAGGGCGGCAAAGAGATGCGGCAAACAGAGGGCCCCAAACAGAGGGCAGCAAACAGAGGGCGGCAAACAGAGGTCGGCAATAGTGGGCGGCAAACACAGGGCCCCAAACAGAGGGCAGCAAACAGAGGGCGGCAAACAGAGGGCTGCAAATAGAGAGGGGCAAACAAAGGACCCAAAAAGAGGGCAGCAGAAGGCGGCAAACACAACGCTGCAAACAGAGGGCGGCAAACAGAGGGCAGCAAACTGAGGGCAGAAAACAGACAGCCCCAAACAGAGGGCGGAAAACAGAGGGTGGCAAACAGAGTGCGGCAAACAGAGGGCGGCAAACAGAGGGTGGCAAACAGTGGGCGGCAAAGAGAGGGCCCAAACAGAGGGCCCCAAACAGAGGGCAGTAAACAGAGAGTTGCAAACAGACGGCGGCAAACAGAGGGCCCCAAACAGACGTCAAACTAAGGCAGCAAACAGTGGGCGGCAAACAGAGGGCGACAAACAGAGGGCGCAAACCGAGGTCCCCAAACAGAGGGCGTTAACAGCGGAAGGCAAACAGATTGCGGAAAACAGATGGCGGCAAACGGAGGGCGGCAATCAGAGGGAGGGAACAGAGGGTGGCAAACAGAGGTGGCAAACAGAGGAGGGAAACAGAGGGCGGCAAACAGAGGGCGCAATCAGAGGGAGAACAGAGGGAGAAACAGAAGGAGGCAAACGTACGGCGGCAAACAGAGGGCGGCAAACAGAGGGCCCCAAACAGAGGGCGGCAAACAGAAGGAGGGAAATGTACGGCGGCAAACAGAGGGCGGGAAACTGAGAGCAGCAAACGGTGGGTGGCAAACAGAGGGCCCCAAACAGAGGGCGCCAAACAGAGGGCGGCAAACAGGGGGCGGGAAACAGAGGGCCCCAAATAGAGGTTAGTAAACAGAGGGACCCAAACAGGGGGCAGCGATCAGAGGGTGGCAAACGGAGGGCGGCAAACAGAGGGCGGCAAACAGCGGGTGGCAAACAGAGGGACCGAAAGTGAGGGCGGCATACAAATGGGGGGCAAACAGAGGGCCCCAAACAGAGGGCACCAAACAGAGGGCAGCAAACAGAGGGCAGTAAACAGAGGGAGGCAAACAGAGGGCGGCAAACAGAGGCGGTAAACAGAGATCGGCCAACGGAGGGCGGCAAACAGAGATCGGCCAACGGAGGGCGGCAAAGAGAGGGCAGTGAACAGAGGGAGGGAAACAGGAGATGTCAATCGGAAGGCAGCAAACAGAGAGCGGCAAACAGAGGGCAACAAACTGAGGGCGGCAAACAGAGAGCGGCAAACAGAGGGCAACAAACTGAGGGCGGCAAACAGAGCACAGCAAACTGAGGGATGCAAACAGAGGGCAGCAAGCAGAGGGCGTCAAACAGAGGGACCCAAACAAAGGCCACAAATAGAGGGCGGCAAACAGAGGTTCCCAAACAGAGGGCGGCAAACAGCGGGCGGCAAATACAGTGCGGCAAAGAGAGATCGGCAAACTGAGGGCGGCAAACAGAGGGCGGTGAACAGAGGGAGGGTAACAGAAGGTGTCAAAAAGAGGGCGGCAAACAGAGCGCGGCAAACAGAGGATGGCAAACAGAGGGCCCCAAACAGACGGCGGCAAACAGAGGGCCTCAAACAGAGGCCACAAACAAAGGGCGGAAAACAGAGGGCCCCAAACAGAGGGTGGAAAACAGAGGGCCCTAAACAGAGGGCGGCAAACAGAGGGACGCAAACAGAGGGACGCAAACAGAAGGCAGAAAACAGAGGGTCGCAAAGATCGGGCGGCAAACAGAGGGCGGCAAACAGAGAGCCCCAATCAGAGCTCAGCAAACAGACGGCGCCAAACAGAGGTAGGCAAACATAAGGCGGCAAACTGAAGGCAGCAAACAGCGGGCGGCAAACAGAGTGCAGCAAACAGAGGGTGGCAAACGGAGGGTGGCAAACAGAGTGCACTAAACAGAAGGCGGCAAACCGCGGGCGGCAAACAGAGTGCGGCAAAAAGAGAACGGCAAACAGAGGGCGGCAAACAGAGGGAGGCAAACAGAGGGCGGCAAACAGAGGGAGGCAAACAAAGGCCCCAAAAAGAGGGTAACTAACAGAGGGCGGCAAACATACCGCGGCAAACAGAGGGCTGCAAACAGAAGGCCGCAAACAGAGGTCGACAAAGAGAGGGCGGAAAACAGAGGGCGGCAAACAGAGGGCGGCAAACAGAGGGCGGCAAACAGAGGGCGGCAAACAGAGGGCCGAAAACAGAGGGCCGAAAACAGAGGGCGGCCAACAGAGGGCGGCAAACAGAGGGCGGCAAACAGAGGGCGGCAAACAGAGGGCGGCAAACAGAGGGCGGCAAACAGAGGGCGGCAAACAATGGGCCCCAAACAGAGGGAGGAAAATACAGGGCGGCAGAAAGTGGGCGGAAAACAGAGGGCGGCAAACACAGGGCAGCAAACAGAGGGCAGCAAACAGAGGGCGGCAAACAGAGGGCGGCAAACAGAGGGCGGCAAACAGAGGGCGGCAAACAGAGGGCGGCAAACAGAGGGCGGCAAACAGAGGGCGGCAAACAGAGGGCCCCAAACAGAGGGCGGCAAACAGAGGGCGGCAAACAGAATGCGGCAAACAGAGGGCGGCAAACAGAGGGCGGCAAACAGAGGGCGGCAAACAGAGGGCGGCAAACAGAGGGCGGCAAACAGAGGGCGGCAAACAGAGGGCGGCAAACAGAGGCCGGCAAACAGACAACGTCAAACAGAGAGCCCCAAACAGAGGGCGGCAAACAGAGGGCAGCAAACAGAGGGCGGCAAACAGAGGGCTCCAAAAAGAGGGCGGTAAACAGAGAGCGGCAAACAGAGGGCGAGAAACAGAGTGCCCCAAACAGAGGGTGGCAAGCAGAGGCCGGCAAAAAGAGGGCGGCAAACAGAGGGCGACAAACAGAGGGAGGCAAACAGAGGGAGGTAAACAGAGGACGGCAAACAGAGGGCCCCAAACAGAGACGCCAAACAGTGTGCGGCCAGCAGAAGGCGGCAAACAGAGGGAGAAAACAGAGAGCGGCAATCAGAAGGTGGCAAATAGAGGGTGGCAAAAAGACAGCCCCGAACAAAGGGCAGAAAACAGAGGGCGGCAAACAGACGGCGACAAACAGACTGTGGCAAACAGAGCGAGGCAAACAGAGGGCCACAAACAGAGGGCGGCAATCAGTGGGCGGCAAACAGAGGGCCCCAAACAGAAGGCGGCAAACAGAGGGCGGCAAATGGAGAGTGGCAAACAGAGGGCTCCAAACAGAGGGCGGTAAACAGAGGGTGGCAAACAGAGTGCCCCAAACAGAGGGCGCCAAGCAGCGTGCGGCAAACAGAGAGCGGTAAACAGAGGGCGGCCAAAAGAGGGAGGCAAACAGAGGGCGGCAAACAGTGGACGGCAAACAGAGGGTCCCAAACAGAGGGCGGCAAACAGAGTGCCCCAATCAGAGGGCAGCAAACAGACGGCACCAAACAGAGGTCGGCAAACATAGGGTGGCAAACAGAGGGCGGCAAACGGACGGCGGCAAAAAGCGGGTCCCAAATTGAAGGCGGCAAACAGAGGGCAGCAAACAGTGCGTGGCAAACAGAGGGAGGCATACAGAGGGCGTCAAACAGAGAGCAGCAAACAGCGGGCGGCAAACACTGGGCCCCAAACAGAGGGCAGCAAACAGAGGGCGGCAAAAGACCATGGCAAACAGAGGGCAGCAAACAGAGGGCGGCAAAAGACCGTGGCAAACAGAGGGCTGCAAACAGAGGGCGGCAAATAGTGGCCGGCAAACAGAGGGCGGCAAACAAAGGCCCCAAGCAGAGGGAAGCAAACAGTGGGCGGCAAACAGAGGGCGGCAAAAAGAGGGCGGCAAACAGAGGGCCACAATCAGAGTTCAGCAAACAGTCGGCGCCAATCAGAGGGAGGCAAACATAGGGCGGCAAACAGAAGGTGGGAAACAGAGGGAGAGAAACAGAGGGCGGCAAACAGTGGGCGGCAAATAGAGAGGGGCAAACAAAGGGCCCAAAAAAGAGGGCGGCAAACAGAGGGCAGCAAACAGAGGGCAGCAAACAGAGGGCGTCAAACAGAGTGCCGCAAACAGAGGGCAGCAAACAGAGGACAGCAAAGAGAAGGCCCAAACAGAGGGCGGCAAACAGAAGGCGGCAAACAGAGGGCGGCAAACAGAGGGCGGCAAACAGAGGGCCCCAAACAGAGGGCGGCAAACAGAGGGCGGCAAACATAGGGCGGCAAACAGAGGGCGGGAAACAGAGGGCGGCAAACGGAGGGTGGCAAACAGAGGGCCGCAAACAGAGGGCGCCAAACAGAGGGCGGCAAACAGAGGGCGGCAAACAGAGGGAGGCAAATAGAGGACAGTAAACAGAGGGACACAAACAGAGGGCGGCGATCAGAGGGTGGCAAACAGAGGGCGGCAAACAGAGGGCGGCAAACAGAGGGCGGCAAACAGAGGGCGGCAAACAGAGGGCGGCAAACAGAGGTGGGGGCGGCAAACAGAGGGCCCCAGATAGAAGGCGGCAAACAGAGTGTGGCAAACAGAGGGCGGCAAACAGAGTGCCCCAATCAGAGGTCAGCAAACAGATGGCGCCAAACAGAGGTAGGCAAACATAGGGCGGCAAAAAGAAGGCGGCAAACAGCGGGCGGCAAAAAGAGTGCGGCAAATAAAGGGCGGCAAACAGAGGGCCCAAAACAGAAGGCGGCAAACAGAGTGCCCCGAACAGAGTGCGGCACACAGGGGGCGGCAAATCGAGTGCCCCAATCAGAGTTCAGCAAACAGACGGCGCCAAAAAGAAGGAGGCAAACAGAGGGTGGAAAACAGAAGGTGGCAAACCAAGGGCGGCAAACAGATGGAGAGATACAGAGGGTGGCAAACAGTGGGCGGCAAACAAAGGGCGGCAAACAGAGGGCGGCAAACAGAGTGGCCCAAACAGGAGGCGGCAAATAGACAGCAAAAAACTGAGGGCGGTAAACAGAGCGCAGCAAATTGAGGGATGCAAGCAGAGGGCGGCAACCAGAGGGCAGCAAACAGAGGGAGGCAAACAGAGGGCGTCAGACAGAGAGCAACAAACAGAGGGCTGCAAACAGAGGGCCCCAAACAGAGGTCGGCAATAGTGGGCGGCAAACAGAGGGCTGCAAATAGAGAGGGGCAAACAAAGGACCCAAAAAGAGGGCAGCAGAAGGCGGCAAACACAACGCCGCAAACAGAGGGCAGCAAACAGAGGGCAGCAAACTGAGGGCAGAAAACAGACAGCCCCAAACAGAGGGCGGAAAACAGAGGGTGGCAAACAGAGTGCAGCAAACAGAGGGCGGCAAACAGAGTGCCCCAATCAGAGGTCAGCAAACAGACGGCGCCAAACAGTGGTAGCCAAACATGCGGCGGCAAACAGAGGGTAGCAAACAGAAGGGCAACAAACAGAGGGCCCCAAACAGAAGGCGGCAAACAGAGGGCAGCAAACAGAGGGCGGCAAATGGAGAGAGGGAAACAGAGTGTGGCAAACAGAGGGCGGCAAACAGAGGGAGAGAAAGAGAGGGTGGCAAACAGAGGGCGGCAAACAGAGGGAGAGAAAGAGAGGCTGGCAAAAAGAGGGCCCCAACCAGAAGGTGGCAACCAAGTGCGGAAAACAGAGGGTGGAAAACAGAGGGCGGCAAACAGAGGGCCCCAAACAGAGGCGTCAATAAGAGGGCAGCAAACAGAGGGAGGCAAAAAGAGGACGGCAAACAGAGGGCGGCAAACAGAGGGTGGCAAACAGAGGGCGGCAAAGAGAGGGCCCCAAACAGAGGGCCCCAAACAGAGGGCAGTAAACAGAGAGTTGCAAACAGACGGCGGCAAACAGAGGGCCCCAAACAGAGGACGTCAAACTAAGGGCAGCAAACAGTGGGCGGCAAACAGAGGGCGACAAACAGAGGGCGGCAAACCGAGATCCCCAAACAGAGGGCGTTAAACAGCGGAAGGCAAACAGAGTGCGGAAAACAGACGGCGGCAAACGGAGGGCGGCAATCAGAGGGCCCCAAACAGAGGGCAGAAAACGGAGGATGGCAAACAGAGGACGGCAAACAGAGGGAGGGAAACACAGGGTGGCAAACAGAGGGTGGCAAACAGTGGGAGGGAAACAGAGGGCGGCAAACAGAGGGCGGCAATCAGAGGAAGAGAAACAGAGGGAGAGAAACAGAGGGTGGCAAACACAGGGCGGCAAGCAGAGGGCGGCAAAAAGAGGGTGCCAAACAGAAGGTGGCAGACAGAGGGCAACAAACCTAGGGCGGCAAACAGAGCGCAGCAAACAGAGGGATGCAAACAGAGGGATGCAAACAGGGGGTGGCAAACAGAGGTAGGCAAACATAGGGCGGCAAAGAGAAGGCGGGAAACAGCCTGCGGCAAACAGAGGGTGGCAAACAGAGGGCGGCAAACGGACGGCGGCAAACAGAGGGCCCCAAATAGAAGGCGGCAAACAGAGGGCAGCAAACAGTGCGCGGCAAACAGAGGGAGGCAAACAGAGGGCATCAAACAGAGAGCAGCAAACAGCGGGCGGCAAACAGTGGGCCCCAAGCAGAGGGCGGCAAACAAAGGCCCCAAACAGAGGGCGGCAAAAGACGATGGCAAACAGAGGGCTGCAAACAGAGGGTGGCAAACAGAGGGCGGCAAACAGAGTGCCCCAATCAGAGGGCAGCAAACAGACGGCACGAAACAGAGGTCGGCAAACGTAGGGCGGCAAACAGCGTGCGGCAAACAGAGGGTGGCAAACAGAGGGCAGCAAACGGACGGCGGCAAAAAGAGGGCCCCAAATAGAAGGCGGCAAACAGAGGGCAGCAAACAGAGGGCGTCAAACAGAGAGCAGCAAACAGCGGGCGGCAAACACTGGGCCCCAAACAGAGGGCGGCAAACAAAGGCCCCAAACATAGGGCAGCAAACAGAGGGCGGCAAAAGACCGTGGCAAACAGAGGGCTGCAAACAGAGGGCGGCAAACAGAGGGCGGCAAACAGAGTGCGGCATACCGAGGTCCCCAAACAGAGGGCGTCAAACAGCAGAAGGCAAACAGAGTGCGGCAAACAGAGGGCGGCAAACGGATGGCGGCAATCAGAGGGCCCCAAACAGAAGGCAGCAAACAGAGGACGGCAAGCAGTGGGTGGCAAACAGAGGGAGGAAAACAAAGGGTGGCAAACAGAGGGCGGCAAACAGAGGGAGGGAAAGAGAGGGCGGCAAACAGAGGGCGGCAAACAGAGGGCGGCACACAGAGGGAGAGAAACAGAAGGGTTGCAAACAGAGGGCGGCAAACAGAGGGTGGCAAACAGAGTGCAGCAAGCGGTGGGCCCCAAACAGAAGTTGGCAGACAGAGGGCAAAAAACTGAGGGTGGCAAACAGAGCGCAGCAAACACAGGGATGCAAACAGAGAGCGGAAAACATAGGGCGACAAACAGAGTGCCAGAATGAGAGGGCAGCAAACAGACGGCACCAAACAGAGGTAGGCACAAATAGGGCAGCACACAGAAGGTGGCAAACAGCGTGCACAAACAGAGGGTGGCAAACAGAGGGCGGCAAACGGACGGCGGCAAACAGAGGGCCCCAAATAGAAGGTGGCAAACAGAGGGCAGCAAACAGAGGGTGGCAAACAGAGGGAATGAAACAGAGGGTTGCAAACAGAGTGCGGCAAACAGAGGGCGGCAAACAGAGGTAGGCAAACAGAGGGCGGCAAACAGAAGGTGGCAAACAGCGGGCGGCAAACAGAGGGCAGCAAACAAAGGCCCCAAACAGAGGGAAGTAAACAGTGGGCGGCAAACAGAGGGCGGCAAACAGAGGGGCCCAAACAGGAGGCGGCAAATAGAGATCAAATACTGAGGGCGGTAAACCGTGCGCAGCAAATTGAGGGATGCAAGCAGAGAGCTGCAAACAGAGGGCGGCAAACAGAGGGCGGCAGACAGTGGGAGGCAAACAGAGGGCCCCAAACAGAAGGCGGCAAACAGAGGGCAACAAACTGATGTGGCAAACCGAGGGCAGCAAACAGAGGGCATCAAACAGTGAGCAACAAACAGTGGGCGGCAAACGGAGGGAGGCAAACACAGGCCCCAAACAGAGGGCAGCAAACAGAGGGCAGCAAAAGACCGCGGTAAACAGAGGGCAGTAAACAGAGGGCGGCAGACAGAGGGCAGCAAACAGAGGGCGGCAAAAAGTTAGCGGCAAACAGAGTGCGGCAAACAAAGGCCCCAAACAGAGGGAAGCAAACAGTGGGTGGTAAACTGAGAGCGGCAAACAGAGGGCGGCAAACAGAGGGCGGCAAACAGAGGGCCCCAATCAGAGTTCAGCAAACAGACGGCGCCAAACGGATGGAGGCAAACATAGGGCGGAAAACAGAAGGCGTCAAACCGAGGGCGGCAAACAGAGGGAGAGAAGCAGAGGGAGGCAAACAGCGGGCGGCAAACAGAGAGCGGCAAACAGAGGGCAGCAAATAGAGGGAGGCAAACAAAGGACCCAAAAAGAGGGCAGCAGAGGGCGGCAAACACAGGGCGGCAAACAACAGGGGCGGCAAACAGAAGGCGAAACAGAGGCAAGAGGGCAGCAAACAGAGGGCGGCAAACAGAGAGCCCCAAACAGAGGGCAGCAAACAGAGGGCGGCAAACAGAGGCGGCAAACCAGGTCCCCAAACAGAGGGCGTCAAACAGCGGGCAAACAGAGGGATGCAATCAGAGGCAAAACAGGGTGCAAACAGAGGGCCCCAAACAGGGCGGCAAACAGAGGGCGGCAAACAGAAGGCAGAAAACAGAGGGTCACAAAGATCGGGCGGCAAACAGAGGGCGGCAAACAGAGAGCCCCAATCAGAGATCAGCAAACAGACGGCGCCAAACAGAGGTAGGCAAACATAGGGCGGCAAGCAAAGCGGCAAACAGCGGGCGGCAAACAGAGTGCGGCAAACAGAGGGTGGCAAACGGAGGGCGGCAAACAGAGTGCCCTAAGCAGAAGGTGGCAAACCGCGGGCGGCAAACAGAGTCTGGCAAAAAGAGAGCGGCAAACTGAGGGTGGCAAACAGAGGGCCCCAAACAGAAGGCGGCAAACAGAGGCCCGCAAACAGAGGGTGGCAAACAGAGGGTGGCAAACAGTGGGCCCCAAACAGAGGTCGACAAAGAGAGGGTGGAAAACAGAGGACGGCAAACAGAGGGCGGCAAACAGAGGGCAGCAAACATAGGGCCCCAAACAGAAGGCGGCATACAGAGAGCGGCAAACAGAGGGAGGCAATCAGAGAGCGGTAAACAGATGGACACAAACAAAAGGTGGCAAACCCAGGGCGGCAAACAGAGGGCCCCAAACAGAGGGTAGTAAACAGAGGGCGGAAAACAGAGGGCGGCAAACAGAGGGCGACAAACAGAGGGCCCCAAACAGAGGGCGGCAAAAAGAGGGCGGCAATCAGAGGGCGGCGAACAGAGGGCGGCAAACAGAGGGCCCCAAACAGAATGCGGCAAACAGAGAGAGGAAAACAGAGGGAGCAAAAAGAGGACGGCAAACAGAGGGCTGCAAACAGAGGGCGGCAAACAGAGGGCCACAATCAGAGGGTGGCAAACAGACGGAAGCAAACATAGGGCGGCAAACAGAAGGCGTCAAACAGATGGCCCCAAACAGAGGGCGGCAAACAGAGGTTCCCAAACAGAGCGCCCCAAGCAGAGGGCAATAAACAGAGGGCAGCAAGCAGAGGGTGGAAAAGAGAGGGTGGCAAACAGAGGGTGGCAAACAGAGGGCGGCAAACAGCGGGCCCCAAACAGAGGGCGGCAAACAGAAGGAAGCAAACATAGGGCACAAAACTCAGGGCGGCAAACAGACGGCAGCAAACAGAGTGCGGCAAAGAGAGGGCCCCAAACAGATGGCGGCGAACAGAGGGTGGCAAACACAGGGCCCCTAAACAAAGGGCGGCAAACAGAGGGCCCCAAACAAAGGGCCCCAAACAGAGGGCAATAAACAGAGGGCAGCAAATCGAGGGCTGCAAAGAGAGTGCCGCAAACAGAGGACAGCAAACAGAGGGCCCCAAACAGAGGGCCCCAAGTCGAGGGTGGCAAACAGAGGGCACCAAAAAGAGGGCGGCAAACAGAAGTCGGCAAACAGAGGGCCCCAAACAGAGGGCAGTAAACAGAGGACGGCAAACAGAGGGCAGCAAAGAGAGGGTGGCACGACAGGACGGCAAACAGAGGGCCCGATACAGAGGGCCCCAAACACAGGGCCCCAAACAGAGTGCGACAAACAGAGGGCAGCAAACAGAGGGGGGCAAACAGAGGGCGGTAAACAGATGGCCCCAAACACAGGGACGCAAACACAGGGCCCCAAACAGAGTGCGACAAACAGAGGGGGGCAAACAGAGGGCGGCAAACAGAAGGAGGCAAACATAGGACAGCAAACAGAGGGCGGCAAACAGAGGGCCCCAACAGAGGGCGCCCAAACAGAGGGCGGTGAACAGAGGTTGGCAAACAGAGGGCCCAAACAGAGGGCAGAAAACAGAGGACGGCAAGCAGCGGGCCACAAACAGAGGGCGGCAAACAGAGGGCGGCAAACAGAGTGCGGCAAGAGGGTGGCAAACAGAGGGGCAGAAACAGAGGGCTGCAAACAGAGGCATGTAAACAGAGGACGGCAATCAGCGGGCCACAAACAGAGGGCGGCAAAGAGAGGGTGGCAAAGAGATGGCGCAAACAGAGGTTCCAAAAAGAGGGCGACACACAGAGGGTGGCAAACCGAGGGCAGCAAACAGAGGGTGGCAAACAGAGGGCCCCAAAAAGAGGGCGACACACAGAGGGTGGCAAACCGAGGGCAGCAAACAGAGGGCGGCAAACAAAGGGCCCCAAACAGAGTGCGACAAACAGAGGGCGGCAAACAGAGGGGAGCAAACAGAGGGCGGCAAATAGATGGCACCAAACAGAGTGCGGCAAACAGAGGGCGGCAAACAGAGGGCCCCAAACAGAGGGCGGCAAACAGAGGCCCGCAAACAGAGGGAGGTAAAGAGAGGGTGGCAAACAGAGTGCGGCAAACAGAGGGCGGCAAACAGAGGGAGGCAAACAGGGGGCGGCAATCACAGGGTGAGAAACAGTGGGTGGCAAACAGAAGGGCCCAAACTGTGGGCGGCAAACAGAGGGCAGCAAAAAGAGGGCGGCAAATAGAGGGCGGCAAACAGAGGGCGGGAAACAGAGAGCGGCAAACAGAGTGCCCCAAACAGAGGGCAGCAAACAGGGGATGGCAAACAGAGGACCCCAAACAGAGGGCGGCAAACAGAAGGTTGCAAACATAGGGCTGCGAACAGAGGGTGGCAAACAGAGGGTGGCAAACAAAGGGCGGCAATCAGAGGGCAGCAAATAGAGGGCGGAAAATGGAGGACGGCAAACAGAGGGTGGCAAACAGAGGGCACCAAACAGAGGGCAGCAAAGAGTGTGCGGCAAACAGAGAGCTGCAAGAAGGGAGCGGCAAACAGAGGGCAGCAAATAGAGGGCGGAAAAAAGTGGGCGGCAAACAGAGGGCTCTAAACAGAGGGTGGCAAACTGAGGGCGGGAAACAGAAGGAGACAAACAGAGGGCGGCAAACAGAGGGCGGCAAACAGAAGGCCTCAAACAGAGAGCGGCAAACAGAGCGCGACAAACAGAGGGCGGCAAACAGAGGGAGGCATTCACAGTGCGGCAAACAGACGGCAGCAAACGGAGGGCTCCAAACAGAGGGTGGCAAACAGAGGGAGGCTAACAGACGGCGGCAAACAGAGGGTGGCATACACAGTGCGGCAAACAGAGGGCAGCAAACGGAGGGCTCCAAACAGAGGGCGGAAAACAGAGGGAGGCAAACAGAGAGCTGCAAACAGATGGCCCCAAACAGAGGGCGGCAAACAGAGGGCACAAAACAGAATGCCCGAAACAGAGTGCAATTAACAGAGGGCAGCAAACAGAGGGCGGCAAACATAGTGCAGCAAACAGAGGGCGAAAAACAGAGGGCGGTAGTCAGAGGGCGGCAAACAGAGGGACCCAAACACAGGGTGGCAAACAGATTACCGCAAGCAGAGTGCCCCAAACAGGGGCTCTAAACAGAGGGTGGCAAACAGAGGGAGGCAAACAGAGGGTGGCAAAGAGAGGGCGGCAAACAGCGGGCAGCAAACAGAGGGCGGCAAACAGAGGGCGGCAAAAAGAGGGCAGCAAACAGAGCACGGCAAACAGAGGGGTGCAAACTGAGTGCTGCAAACAGAGGGCTGCAAACAGAGGGCGGCAAACAGAGAGGCCCAAACAGAGGGCCACAAACAGAGGATGGTTTACGGAGGGCGGAACAACAGACGGTGGCAAACAGAGTGCGGCAAAAAGAGGACGGCAAAAAGAGGGCAGCAAACAGAGCACGGCAAACAGAGGGGTGCAAAGTGAGTGCTGCAAACAGAGGGCGGCAAACAGAGGGAGGCAGACATAGTGCGGCAGCAGAAGGGGGCAAACAGAGGGCGGCAAACACAGCCGGCAAACAGAGGGAGCCAAACAGAGGGCAGCAAACAGAGGTCGGGACACAGAGGGAGGCAAACAGAGGGCGGCAAACAAGGGCGGCAAACAGAAGGCCGCAAACAGAGAGCGGCAAACAGAGGGCCCCAAACAGAGGGCCCCAAACAGAAGGAGGCATTCACAGTCCCGCAAACAGAGGGCAGCAAACGGAGGGCTCCAAACAGAGGGCGGCAAACAGAGGGAGGCTAACAGACGGCGGCAAACAGAGGGTGGCATACATAGTGCATCAAACAGAGGGCAGCAAACGGAGGGATCCAAACAGAGGGCGGCAAACAGAGGGCCCCAAACGGAGTTCCCCAAACAGAGTGCAATTAACAGAGGGCAGCAAACAGAGGACGGCAAACAGAGGGCGGTCGTCAGAGGGTGGCAAACAGAGGGACCCAAACAGAAGGTGGCAAACAGAGGGCGGCAAACAGAGGGCGGAAAACAAAGGCCCAAACAGAGGGCAGCAAACAGAGGGTGGCAAGCAGAGCACTGCAAACAGAGGGCTGCAAACAGCGGGCGGCAAAGAGAGGGCGGCAAAGAGAGGGCGGCAAAAAGAGGGCGGCAAACGGAGGGCCACAAACAGTGGGCCCCAAACAGAGGGCGGCAAACAGAGGGCGGCAAACAGAAGGCGCCAAACAGAGTACCCGAAACAGAGGGCAGCAAACAGAGAACGGCAAAGAGAGGGCGGCAAACAGAAGGAGGCAAACATAGGACAGCAAACAGAGGCCGGAAAACAGAGGGCGGCAAACAGAGGGCCCCAAACAGATGGCCCTAAACAGAGGGCAATAAACAGAGGGCGACAAACAGGGCGGCAAACAGAGGGCAGCAAATAGAGGGCGGCAAACAGAGGGCAGCAGACAGAGGGCGGCAAACAGAGGGCGGCAAACAGAGTGTGGCAATTGAGGGCGGCAAACAGAGGGCGGCAAACAGAGGCCGCAAACAGAGGCCCGCAAACAGAGGGAGGTAAGGAGAGGGTGGCAAACAGAGTGCGGCAAGCAGAGTGCGGCAAACAGAGGGCGGCAAACTGTGTGCTCCAATCAGAGGGCGGCAAACAGAGGGAGGCAAACAGGGGGCAGAAAACAGAGGGCGCCAAACAGAGGGTGCCAAACAGAGGGCGGCAAACAGAGGGCACCAAACAGAGGGCGGCAAACAGAGGGTTGCAAACATACGGCGGCAAGCAGAGGGCGGCAAACAGAGTGCGGCAAATAGATGTTGGCAAACAGAGGGCGGCATACAAAGGACCCAAACAGAGGGCAACAAAGAGAAGGCGGCGAACAGAGGGCGGCACACAGAGTGCCCCAAACACAGGACAACAAACAGAGGGTGGCAAACAGAGGGCGGCAAACAGAGGGCGGAAAACAGAGGGCGGCAAACAGAGGGCGGCAAACAGAGGGCGGCAAACAGAGGGCGGCAAACAGAGGGCGGCAAACAGAGGGTGGCAAACAGAGGGCGGCAAACAGAGGGCCCCAAACAGAGGACGGAAAACAAAGGCCCCAAAC
This sequence comes from Sphyrna mokarran, assembly GCA_024679065.1. Taxonomy (NCBI): domain Eukaryota; kingdom Metazoa; phylum Chordata; class Chondrichthyes; order Carcharhiniformes; family Carcharhinidae; genus Sphyrna; species Sphyrna mokarran. Next base: position 92,599 of record JAGIQG010000051.1, on the reverse strand, counting down.
TGAGGGCAGCAAACAGAGCGTGGCAAACAGAGTGCAGCAAAGAGGGCTGAAAGAGGGGGCGGCAAACACTGTGCGGCAAATAGAGGGCGGCAAACAGAGTGCCCCAAACAGAGGGCCCCAAACAGAGGGCAGTAAACAGAGGGCGGCAAACAGAGCAGAGCAAACAGAGGGATGCAAACAGAGGGCAGCAAACAGAGAGCAGAAAACAGAGGGCGGCAAACACAGGGCAGCAAACACAGGGCGGCAAACAGAGTGCCCCAAACTGAGGTCACCAAACAGACCGCGCCAAACAGACAGAGGCAAACATAAGGCAGCAAACAGAGCGCGGCAAACTGAGGACCCAAAACAGAGGGCAGCAAACAGAGGGCGGCAAACAAAGGGCCGCAAATAGAGGGCGGAAAAAAGAGGGCGGCAAACAGAGTGCGACAAACAGAGGGCGCCAAACAGACTGCCCCAAACAGAAGGCAGCAAACAGAGGACGGCAAACAGAGGGCCCCAAACAGATGGCGGCAAACAGAAGGAGTCAAACATTGGGCGCCAAACAGAGGGTGGCAAACAGAGGGAGGCAAACAGAGGGCGCAAAGAGAGGGACCCAAACAGAAGGCGGCAAACAGAGGGCGCCAAAAAGATGGCAGTAAACAGAGGGCGGCAAACAGAGGGCGACATACAGAGGGAGGCAAAAGGAGGGCCCCAAACAGAGGGTGGCAAACAGGGGGCGGCAAAAAGATGGCACCAAACAGAGGGCATTAAACAGAGGGCGGCAAACGGAGCGCAGCAAACAGAGGGATGCAAACAGAGGGATGCAAACAGAGTGCTGCAAAAAGAGGGCAGCAAACGGACGGCGCAAAACAGAGTGCCCGAAACAGAGGGCCCCAAACAGGGGGCAGTAAACAGAGGGCGGCAAACAGAGTGCAGCAAGCAGAGGGATGCATACAGAGGGCAGCATCTGTGGGCGGCAAACAGGGTGGAACACAGAGGAGGCAAAAAGAGGACGGCAAACAGACGGCGGCCAACAGAGTGCGGCAAACAGAGGGCCCCAATCAGAGGGCGGCAAACAGTATGAGGCAAACCTAGCACGGCAAACAGAGGGCGGCAAACAGAGGGCGGCAAACAGAGGGCGCTAAACAGAAGGCGGAAAACAGAGGAAGGCAAAAAGAGGACGGCAAACAGAAGGAGGCAAACATAGGGCGGCTAACAGAGGGCCCCAAACAAGGGTGTCAAACAGAGGGCCCCAATCAGAGGGCGGCAAGCAGAGGGTGGCAAACAGAGGGCCCAAAGAAGCAGGCGGCAAACAAACGGAGGCAAACATAGGGCGAGAAACAGAGGGCGGCAAACTGAGGGCGGCAAACAGAGTGCCCCAAATAGAAGGCCCCAAACAGAGGGCAGTAAACAGAGGGCAGCAACAGATGGCGGCAAAGAGAGGGCAGCAAAGAAAGGGCGGCAACAGAGGGCGGAAAACAGAGGGCGGCAAAAAGAAGGCCCCAAACAAGGGCCTTAAACAGAAGGCGGCAAACAGAGGACGACAAACAGAGGGCAGCAAGCAGAGGGATGCAAGCAGAGGGCGGCAAGCAGAGTGCGGCAAACAGAGGGCGGCAAACAAAGGCCCCAAACAGAGGGCAACAAACAGAGGGGGGCAAACAGACCGCGGCAAACAGAGGGCTGCAAACAGAGGTCGGCAAACAGATTGCGACAAACAGAGGGTGGCAAATAGACGGCGGCAAACAAAGGACCCAAACAGAGGGCAACAAATAGAGGGCGGTAAACAGAGCACAGCAAACAGAGGGCTGCAAACAGAGGGCGGCAAACAGAGGGCGGCAAAGAGAGGGTGGCAATCAGAGGGCGGCAAAGAGAGGGCCCCAGACAGAAGGCGGAAAACAGAGGGTGGAAAACAGAGGGAGGCAAAAAGAGGACGGCAAATAGAGAGCGGCAAACAGAGGGCCCCAAACAGAGGGCGGCAAACGGAAGGAGGCAAACATAGCGCGGCAAACATAGGGCGGCAAACAAGGGAGTCAAACAGAGGGCCACAAACAGAGGGCGGCAAACAGAGGCCCCTGAACAGAGTGCCCCAAACAGAGGGCAGTAAACAGATGGCTGAAAAGAAAGGGCGGCAAACAGAGGGCCCCAATCAGAGAGTGGCAAACAGAGGGCGACAAACAGAGGGCCACAAACAAAGGGCAGCAAACAAAGGACGGCAAACAGAGGGCAGCAAACGGAGGGCCCCAAGCAGAAGGTGGCAAACAGAGTGCCACAAACAGAGGGCCGCAAACAGAGGGCAGTAAACAGTGGGCAGCAACTGAGGGCAGCAAAGAGAGGACAGCAAACAGAGGGCGGCAAACAGAGGGCCCCAAACACAGGACAGCAAACAGAGGGCGGCAAACAGAGAGTGGCAAACAGAGGGCTGCCATCAGAGGGCGGCAAACAGAGGGCCCCAAACACAGGGTGGCAAACAGAGGGCGGCAAACAGAGGGCGGCAAACAGAGGGCACAAACAAGGGGCCCTAAACAGATGGCGGCAAACAGCGGGTGGCAAACACAGTGCAGCAAAAAGAGAGCGGCAAATGTAGGGTGGCAAACAGAGGGCCCAAACAGAAGGCAGCCAACATAGGGCAGCAAACAGAGGGCGGCAAACAGAGGGCGGCAAACAGAGGGCGGCAAACAGAGGGCGGCAAACAGAGGGCGGCAAACAGAGGGCGGCAAACAGAGGGCGGCAAACAGAGGGCGGCAAACAAAGGACCCAAACAGAGGGCAACAAAGAGAGGGCGGCGAACAGAGGGCGGCACACAGAGTGCCCCAAACACAGGACAGCAAACAGAGGGTGGCAAACAGAGGGCCCCAAACAGAGGGCGGAAAACAGAGGGCGGCAAACAGAGGGGGCAAAGAGAGGGCAGCAAACAGAGGGCGGCAAACTGAGGGCCCCAAACAGAAGGCAGCAAGCAGAGGACGGCAAACAGAGTGCAGCAAACAGAGGGCCCAACACAGAGGGCCCTAAACAGAAGGCGGCAAACAGCGGGTGGCAAACAGAGTGTGGCAAAAAGAGAGCGTCAAACGGAGGGCCACAAACAGAGGGCAGCAAACAGAGGGCGGCAAACAGAGGGCGGCAAACAGAGGGAGGGAAACAGAGGGCAGCAAACAGAGGGCGGCAAACAGAGGGCCCCAAACAGAAGGCGGCATTACAGGGCAACAAAGCGAGGGTGGCAAACAGAGTGACGCAAAGAGAGGAATGCAAACAGAGGGCGGCAAACATAAGGCCGCAAACAGAGGGCCCGAAACAGAAGGCGGCAGACAGAGGGCAACAAATTGAGGGCGGCAAACAGAGCGCAGCAAACAGAGGGATGCAAACAGAGGGCAGCAAACAGAGGGCGGAAAACAGATGGTGGCAAACAGAGGGAAGCAAACAGAGGGCGGCAAACAGAGTGCCCCAATCAGAGGGCAGCAAACAGACGGCACCAAACAGAGGTACGCAAACATAGGGCAGAAACAGAAGGCGGCAAACAGCGTGCGGCAAACAGAGGGTGGCAAACAGAGGGCGGCAATCAGAGGGCCCCAAATAGAAGGCAGCAAACAGAGGGCAGCAAACAGAGGGCAGCAAACAGAGGGCGGCAAACAGAGGGAGGCAAACAGAGGGAGGCAAACAGAGAGCAGCAAACAGAGGGCGGCAAACAGAGTGCACCAATCAGAGGTCAGCAAACAGATGGCGCCATACAGAGGTAGGCAAACATAAGGCAGCAAACAGAAGGCGGCAAACAGAGGGCGGCATCAGAGGGCGGCAAATAGAGGGTGGCAAACGGAGGGCGGCAAACAGAGTGCCCCAATCAGTGTTCAGCAAACAGACTGCGACAAACAGAGAGAGGCAAACAGAGGGCGGAATACAGAAGGCGGCAAACCAAGGGCAGCAAACAGACGGAGAGATACAGAGGGTGACAAACAGTGGGCGGCAAACAAAGGGCGGCAAACAGAGGGTGGCAAACATAGGGGCCCAAACAGGAGGCGGCAAATAGAGAGCAAAAAACTGAGGGCAGTAAACAGAGCGAAGCAACTTGAGGGATGCAAGCAGAGGGCGGCAAACAGAGGGCAGCAAACAGAGAGCGGCAAACAAAGGCCCCAAACAGAGGGAAGCAAACAGTTGGCGGCAAGCAGAGAGCGGCAAACAGAGGGCGGCAACAGAGGGCGGCAAACAGAGGGCCCCAATCAGACTTCAGCAAACAGATGGTGCCAATCGGATGGAGGCAAACATAGGGCGGAAAACAGAAGGCGGCAAACCGAGGGCGGCAAACAGAGGGAGAGAAACAGAGGGCGGCAAACAGAGGGCGGCAAACAGAGAGCAGCAAACAGAGGGCGGCAAATAGAGGGGGGCAAACAAAGGACCCAAAAAGAGGGCAGCAGACGGCGGCAAACACAGCGCGGCAAACAGAGGGCAGCAAACAGAGGGCAGCAAACTGAGGGCAGAAAACAAAGGGCCCCAAACAGAGGGCGGCAAACAGAGGGAGGCAAGAAGAGGACTGCAAACAGAGGGCGGCAAACAGAGTGCGGCAAACAGGGGGCAGCAAACAGACGGGCCCAAACAGAGGGCCCCAAACAGAGGGCAGTAAACAGAGGGCGGTAAACAGAGGGCGACGAAAAGAGGGCGGCAAACAGAGTGTTGCAAACAGATGGCGGCAAACAGAGGGCCCCAAACAGAGGGTGTCAAACAGAGGGCAGCAAACAGTTGGTGGCAAACAGAGGGCGGCAAACAGAGGGCGGCAAACCAAGGTCCCCAAACAGAAGGCAGCAAACAGAGGATGGTAAACAGAGGGCGGCAAACAGAGGTAGGGAATAAGAGGTTGGCAAACAGAGGGTGGCAAACAGAGGGAGAGAAGCTGAGGGTGGCAAACAGAGGGCAGCAAACAGAGGGTGGCAAACAGAGGGCGCAGACAGAGGGCCCCAAACAGAATGCGGCATTTAGAGGGCAACAAACTGTGGGTGGCAAACAGAGCGACGCAAATAGAGGAATGCAAACAGAGGGCGGTAAACAGAGGGCAGCAAACAGAGGGCGCCTAACAGAAGGCGGAAGACAGAGAGCAACAAACTGAGGGTGGCAAACAGAGCGCAGCAAACAGAGGGATGCAAACAGAGGGTGGCAAACAGAGGGCGGAAAACAGAGGGTGGCAAACAGAGGGCGGCAAACAGCGGGCGGCAAACAGAGTGCCCCAATCAGAGGGCAGCAAACAGAAGGCACCAAACAGAGTTAGGCAAACATGGGGCGGCAAACAGAAGGCGGCAAACAGCGTGCGGCAAACAGAGGGTGGCAAACAGAGGGCGGCAAACGGACAGCGGCAAACAGAGGGCCCCAAATAGGAGGTGGCAAACAGAGGGCAGCAAACAGAGGGCGGCAAACAGAGAGAGTGAAACAGAGGGTGGCAAACAGAGTGCGGCAAAGGTAGGAGCGGCCACAAAACAGGAGATGACCACAATTCAGAGGTCAGCAACAGAGAGTGCCAAACAGAGGTAGGCAAACAAGGGCGGCAAATCAGAATGGCCGCAAAAAGAGGGACAGCAGCCAGGGGCCAAACAGCAATCCGGGGGGCGGTGGGGTGGAGGGGAGGGGGGGGGTCGAAAGGGGGGGGAGTCGACGAGGGACGGGGGGGGAGGGGGGGCGAGGGGAGGGGGGCGGGGGGGGGTCCAAAAACAAGCCGACAAGAGGGAGGGCTAGGGGGGGGTGGGGGTGTGGGGGGGGGAGGG